>JAXRJS010000014.1:5885000-6105000 GCA_037127375.1 Dione juno
ACGCTTGTTACTAATAATGGCGTTTGTACTTTCTTTTATAGCATAAAGTGTTTAGTTGTATCTGTTGTCCGTGCAAGCGACACGGGAGCCTTTTGTTGGTTGCAGATAGGGAGGTATTCTCGGACGCGTTTAAAAGCTTCTCAGAGATATCTTTTCACTTATTTCCTAGGTTACTGACGACAATGTGCCGCGTAACGACCATTCAGCGGGTGTCTACAGCTTTTTAGTGTTTAACTGTCAAGGCAATATAGCTAACGTTCTCGCTACTAATGAAAAATTGCTTTTATATTAAAAGAGAAATAAGAGTAATGTCGCCTTCAATCTCAAGTTTTTTTGTGCAGCGGATAATGTAAATGTGAATGGTTTAATACGAACTAATGTACCTGGCATTGTTCAACTCAGTATATTTAAATTTTTTACAATAAGCCAAGAAAATACCCTTTAGAATTTATTAAATTATCTAAGTAATTTTAATTTTTAAATAATATCCAAAAAATAAAAGCTTAAATCGTTGTTTTTATTTTATATGACTCTTGTTAGAGGAATTTCAAGCAATTTTAGAAAATAAATATGATATTTTGGACTTGGTTTTCTTATTTTTTTCCAGTTGTCTTTTCAGTCTTTTTTTAAATTCATATTTCTTTTTCTATACACAACACCATAGGTATGTCCTCGACTATGGAGATGGAGATAAAGATGACGATGATTACTAATCTTCTTAAAATTAAGATAACTTAATAAAAACCAAAACCAATACAAAAAGTTACCTCAAACACGGTTTGGATGTACTCTATATAAGAGTTTGAACATTAAAAATGACTACATTTTAAATTACTAGACTAGATATCACCATGATTAGTATTTAGTTGTACTCCCACAATAGATTTAGACTCTACAAATGCCTGAAATATATGCATGGAGGCATTCCTTTTGTGCGACATATATTAAAATCTCTCTGTGCAGACCTTTTGGTAAACGTTTTCCTTTTTTGCCTTTTATTCGTGTTATTCATACAATGAGAACACTTAGAACTCTAGTTTAAAGGCTTTAAAGGCTGAGTGTAGTAATATACAAGCACTTTTCTTACAGTAATGAAAGAATGTATTGCATAAAGTTTGTTTAATATGAAAAAGTATATATGCTATGTTAAGATTTTATAGTTTAATAAGCTTTGAATATAAAAATGAAAATAAAATAATAACTAATATATATATATATATATATATATATATATATATATATATATATATATATATATATATATATGAATATAATAATTAATAATTTTAATATAGCTTATGTTATGATTTGATAGCTTTTAATGAGATGGTAGTAGAAATTTCTAATTAATATCAAAATGCTTGCTCTTACTTATACTTGAAAATATCAGGAAGCCTTTACATTGTGTGTACACTTCAAAATCTACTTTTGACTCTTGAAATAGGATTATATTATAAATATAAAATTACTTCCATCAGAGATTTGATCCCATCCAATTATTTCTAGCAGTAATAATACTGGCTGTATAAAACAAGACAATATTCACAAAACGCTATTTAAAACCTAAACCTGCTAATCCCGTATCAGGTTACTAAAATGAAAAAAGAAAAAAAGAACAAATCTGTAGGTATTTTAAATAAAGACTCAGAGGTAAAGTCTGAAATTCTCTTAAGGGATAAGAAAGTAATGGTCCTCCCCCGCTACGAGTATATAGCGAGTGCAATTCGGTCCAAGATTACAAGCGAAGCTCAATTTTACATGAACGCTAATAGAAAATGTTATCCAGCCATCTAACTTGAGTATCTGTGGTTATTTTTTATACGTAGTTTAATATTTAGATTTGGTTTCTTGATTTTTATAAGTAAAAATATATACAAATTTTTTTTTTTGTTTTCATTGCTTTGTAGAAGTTGGAAGATACATCTCCTAAAAATAATTTACATCCATAGAGATAATCAATATGTTTTAAATCACAATTTATTACCACAAAACGTTTTAAACATATCAGACTTAGAAAACCTTCTTTAACGTATACAAAAGTTATCAAAGCTGAATGCTATGAAATGCTTAGCTCTACATATTTCGTCGCTACCTCTCACAACTCTGAACACACAAAAGTCGTTAAGTTATTTATACTTAAGAGGGGCAAGTAACTCACCCCAAGACAAGGGGTGTAGCATATTTTCTGTTATTAGGTGTTTAAGTTGGGGTTTATCAAAAGATTCCATTATATTTATAGGGGAAAAACATTGAATGAAGATATATGATTCGTAAAAGCAACTTTATTTGGCTATGTTAGAATACTTTTTGTTTGTTATTCATTTAGTATGAAAGGAAAGCATAATAGCTTATATATTTTGTAAAAGATATTGGTTATTATTGTTAGAAGTGAATTTGTGAGATTTGGCAGACGTAAGAGATGTTAGGCTACGTTGAAAGTTAGAGTTAAAATTGTTCTACAATTAGAATGATGTATTTTTTAATAACCTTATAATAAATTTAGCTTTCAGCAGATTTCATAAAAATAATGTTATTGTCGTACGCGTTGTAGCACAGCGTCTCTATAATTCTAATTTTAAAAAAATGTATATTAGCTAAATTAGCTAAATTTGCTACTTTATTGTATAATGTGAGGTAGACAATTTATTTAAATTTAAACTTATTTACTTCTAGTATAAGAAAAAAATTTATATCTAAAAAGATACTTCAGTTTTGAATTCTATTAGACATATTACTTTCAACAGTAAAGTGTTATATTAATAAAAATATAATAACAATATATAGAGCATATTTGTATTAAACACATGTTGACTAAAAAGTAATATAGGCTTGTGCAACCCTTAATAGTCCGCAAAGGTTACAGTGTACCATAAAATATCTTAAGACTTGAAAATAGACCCATAAACATTCCATAAAACATAAAATATGGGGTAGGATCAACTGCCAAAGAAAAATTTTTACTCTACCATTGGCTATATAATTTTAAATAGATAAACAAAGTTTATTTGAATTAACATTATCTACAAAATAAAGAATTACTTATTTGTTCAAAACAAAAATATTCAGTTAAAAAATTATTAAAAGGCTACATATTTATATAGCTATAATATAGTTACAAGCGCTACATGTTTTAATTATTATTTTTCTTAAATTTCAAGATAAATTTAAGTTGATCTGTCCAGTTAAGCCAGTCGTTTGAATAATTTTTTTTCCATTTTATATAAATTTGCCCCACAGGCTATTAAAATCCCTTTCAATAAATAGCCTTTGTCAAAACTCTGTTTCTAATTAAGACGAGAATCTTAAAAAATAAAGATTTGAAGAAAAGGATAATTCCCCTCATTTAATCATTTTATATTTCTTCTAAAATTACCTAATTAAGAATCTTAAAGGACAAGAGTGTAAAGCATTAAAAAAGGAAAAAAAGCTTAAACGTCAACAATAATGGCGCGAAGAATGACAGATGGTTTACATCGTAAACAAAATGTCGGCCGTCACCGTGGGCGTAATTAAAACTTAGGGTGGAAAATGAAGACAATTTTCTTTTCGACTTGTTGTGTTTTAATTTGTTCAATTTATTCTTTGACACAATTATTGATGTTTTATTGTTAGATGAATATTTTCGGCTGTCGTGGTGAAGATCCCGCTGAGGTTGTCGTGGGTTCGATTCCTACTAGCAGGAACAAATTATTCTAATTTTCTCGCTCTCATAAGTTAACCTGGTAATACGCTATGTCTCCAAAATTAAATAGAAAGTGTGAAACGTGGTATGTTAACACCAATATGCTGGATACAGCGTGAATTAAAAAAAACACGTAATTACTATTACTTATTACATTTCATTAATGGTATTGGTACTGAACGGGTATAAATACATCACTTTTTCTCCGCTCTCATTAAGTAAGAGATATGCCTAGCGGAGTGGAGAATGTATTTTTTATAAGGGGAGGCCGATGTCGATAAAAACATACAATTTTTTTTAGATTCATTTTACGAAAATTATGGTTAGTTATTAAGTAATTGTTATTTAATTATAAGATTTAGAAAAGGTAACTAGATGGGAATCGTGGTATATAGACACTTCACCACTGATACCTGGTCTCATCAAACATTATAAATAATAAATAAATCACATCCCTACTGTACCAACATCATTTTTAATCTATATGACAAGAATTACATAATACTAAAATAAAAAAAAAATTGAACGTTATCATTATAAATAAACTATTAATCAGAATCATTATCATTTATTATATTATTATATTATATTATTAACAAAATGACCCAGACCCGTAGCTCTTCCACCATTCTTCCACCAAAAAAAAAAAAACATTTCCGGCCTCATCAGATTAAGACAAAACATATATGATACGTCCTCACGAACCTCCGTCAGAATGTTTACAACGTCCAATTTGTCGGCCACTATATAAAAGCTTGGAGATAAAAAGGCCTGCTCTTACCCCCATAAAGGGGAAACTACTTGTAACCCTTGATTGGATGGGGTAATGATGTTTCTTCATACGGATTAAACGGATAAAGATTTTCGTAGGGACCTATGTTACATGGCTCCTTATTTAGATGAAAATGTTTGTCCGGATGTTAAAGAAGTAAATCAAATGTCAGTGTGTTAATTAATAGCTTATACGTTACGCATTGGGAGACTGAAGGTTTAATTGTACACTTTCTTTCTTTCAGTACGCGTATTAATGAGAATGTAGCGTTAAGACAGTCCGTTCCCAGATTTTTGCGTAATTTTTGTGGCGGAACTCAACGCCGCGCTTTATCTTAGTACTTACTGGAGCAGAGAAATGAAATATTTCAATATCAATCGATGTCATAACGGCAGCGCTTGAAGTCAGACGCTCTGTCGCTGCGACGGGTGTTGCATATATATATATATATATATATATATATATATATATATATATATATATATATATATATATATATATATATATATATATATATATATATATATATATATATATATATATATATAAAATCAATCCAATACAACCACATTGCACAAATACGAAAATGAAACGCATAAACCAGCGTTAAACAACGAAAAAAATGATCGTAATTAACTAACGGCCATTAAAAGATCAAACGTATTCGTTACGTTTCATAACGTTATTAACGCATATAAAATTGCAACTTAAACAAGTAATACTTGTTGGGGGGAGTTTAAATTAGTTGTAAAGTAGTGGTGGTAGACCGGCGGATCATGATCGCCCGACCGTCGTGGCCGCTACGGGCTTAATCTACCAAATCGATCCGCCCAGTTTGAATAGGCTAGCAGCTTGTATAAGTTGATACTGGCTACTTGCTGGTAATAAATGTATATTTTTGTCTGTTTAGAGGAAAAAAAAGGCAAAGGCATAATATGTACTGACATATTAATTCATTTAGTTAGTCTTATTATGTGTTCTTTCTTACAGCTTCACGCTGTATCCCGCAAATAGCAGGATCGGGAAAGAATCTATTTTCATGATTGTATATTGAATGGAGGAAGTAACGCAGGGCGGGAAATAAAAAATATATATTTCCGCCCTAAATACATTCTTTCTATACTTTATGATATATACTTTATGACCCCACAAAGGCGTTTAGTAATAAATCACTCAATTGACACCTCTCTAATTGCTAAGAGAAGTTCGCCAATCCAGACCAGATCCAACAGTTATATACCAACTTTTTCAAATTTAGATTCTCACCCACAACTATTCCATAGCTTTTTTAATAATTAAGAAAATAACAAATAAAAAATAAATGTATATATATATATATATATATATATATATATATATATATATATATATATATATATATATATATATATATATATATATATATATATATATATATATATATATATATATATATATTCTTTTTCCACTAGCTTGCATTAGCTAGTTTAAACGAGCCGCATTTGATCATTGCAAGACGCTTTGAAGCTTGCTGGCTCGGTCCATGGCAATTAATTCGGTGGATTCATCCAAGCAATTATATAGCGCTAGAACTTAATCGTTATAGTATTAATTACTAGCCCAGATCTAGGATTTTACTTACGTATATATATAATATAGGATAATAAATAATCTTAACGAATATATAGTAGGGAATGTATTCGTAAGTAATAAGTATGCAAAATAATTATAATTGATAATTTTTCCGATTTTTCGGAGATTGTTGTAAAGAAGTTATTATCGTTATAATATATATCGAGAGAGTGATTATATTTATTTGTTTATTCTACTCTCCCCCTTTAGTAGGCAAGGCGCGATGTTAAATTCCGCCACTCAACACGAATATCTTAACACTTTGGTGGAAAGTGGAGAACAGTGTCTCATGATTGAGTTTCTTCTGCCTACCCGTACAGCAAACATTGAGAAACATTGGTTAAATTAATTAAATGTGTTTTCCTCAAGAGTCATCCCTTTAGATGGCAAGTGGAAATAATAGTGATGTACCACTAAAATAAACACTCTGCTTCATAAAAATTCAACAATTTGGTAAAAATCATAGCGAACAGGCAATTAATATTTAAATCATGATTTGAGCGAACTTAATCCGATTTAAATGATCATGCACGCATTTAAACCTTTATTGCTGTTTATATTAATTCGGGGTGATTATTTTATTTATTTCATATATACTCTGCATTTTCTGCTTCTACACACATACGTGTTTGGCAAATAACAAAATATATTTATATTGTACTAAACATTACATACCTGGAAAGCATAGCATCATTTGTCCCAAAATGATTAGCAGCGAGAGCCGCTTCCAGAACATTCTCTCTTCTAGGTTCAGACCGATTTAGGATAGAGCTGATGGAGAAACTGGTGTATGGAGCACTTCCAGTGGCTTTTTCTTCTTTGTCCTTCTTTAAATCATAGAAAGGACTCTTCTGGTCTCGAGAGGGGGAAGAAGTGATGTCAGGGCTGCTTGCGCCTGATACGACGTTGACCTCGATGTCGTTGTCTTGAGATGATACAGGAGAATCCATTTTGATTTTCAGCACATCGTTCTGGAACCTTGGAAGGAATAAAATAAGAATTTAATCATTGGTTATCGTTATGCACCCAGTACCTATAATACATATAATAATAAAACTGTAAAACTGATTGTTTGTACAAGTATATCTTTGAAACTACTCTGCGTAACTAATTGAAATTTATTTTCTTGGCATCCATAATTTTAATCTTGGGGTGTCAATGTCAACATCCAATTTTTAGTCTTCGATGAAAATGATCTGAATATATAGGGACCAGAGTGGACATGCAAAAGTCATTAAGTACACGCGAACAAAGTTGTGAGACCATCTAGATTTTTATTTAAATTATAATGATCAGAAAAATAAGGCTCTTCTTGTCACTATAAAACGACCCAACTCTATTTAACTAGAGCGGATATTTTAATTTATATCCACATTTTATTCCGCATATAGCAGGACTGGCAGAGACAACCTAGAGCCAAGCTACCCACACAAGCCTGTTCTCCACTTTCCGCGAAAATGCCGCGCTTTATATCATCATAACATTTCAAATTTACAATCATTGCGGTCAGTCAGACAGTCTGTTCCATAGCGTCAATATGACACAAATCCGATCCCACAAAATTCTTGCAGCCTCCATTAAAGACTCATAAAAAATCCTCCTAAACATCTACTTATTTATTCACTACCGAGGACCAGGACCCTCTTAATATAATCTACGCCCGCGGGACATCCCAAATAGGGCTAAGAACAATAACGCACTTAAGATTTTGAATTATATATCAGTCAAACGTCTGGAGATGGCTACCGTATCGCTCACATTGATCTTACTTATTTATATTTCAACGTAATATTTGCATTATCTTTCATATACGATAATAAGATTTGCGAATAGAACAAACGTTCTATTTGCTATTCTTGATAATATTTTATTTCATTTTCTTCTAGATATTTTCTTTGTTTGTATTGTAAAATATGTGCACTGTTTTTGTGGTTTATACCGCTATATTCCAATATCGCTTATTCATATAAAAGGCAGTAATTCGATGCAAGAACATTATAATTGAAGCCGTCGTGGCGCAACGGTGCACCGTCTGACTGTAAACGCGATAGTTGTGGGTTCGTCTCCCATTCGGGGATAATGAGATATTTTAATTTTCCTCGCTCTGGTAAAAACACATAGCACGGTGTTGAGTTTCGCCACTCAATATCAAATGTGGAGAACGGAGTATCTTAACACTAGGTTCCATCGCTCTACTCTGCTATGTGCAGCAGCGGGATACAGCGTGAAGCTAAAAATCTATTATTGAAGCTCACATTATTATTTTAAATACACAACAGAAAGCCTTCCTCCTCGCACATCCTCTCATTTAGGAATATTCCATGTTATATGGCGTAAATCAATACTTCTCCTTTATAGTCTATATAGATAAAATAAGCGTACCTTTAATTTAATATAAAGGAATATTGAAAGATACAGACAAAAAAAGAATTAATAAAATATAATATTCTATGGAAATAAATATATGCATTATGCATGTCGTTATTGAAGTAATATTTAAATTTTCTGTAGTTGTTAAATATGAAGGTAAAAATATGTGACTCTAGAGAATATTAGGCGGCGGGAAACTCGTATCGGTATATGACGTGACGTGACAAAAATGACGACGTTTCTTGTCTATGATTTGGTATACATATGACATATTTATTTATGTTCTTATTTTATCAGTGCATTACAAATTAGATAAATTTTGATATCTGTATAGATTTTGTAGTGACTGTTCTGACCGGGATTGAACGGGAAGCTATATATGGTTTTTTCACTTATATATATATATATATATATATATATATATATATATATATATATATATATATATATATATATATATATATATATATATATATATATATATATATATATATATATATATATATATATATAGTGCTTGACATACTCTTGATATCCCCTGAATCGATATCGAACCCACACCTTGGGATCCAATTCCCAACTGGTCTATGGGCGTACTTTTTAAGGAAAATGAGCAAAATAAAAGATAAATATAGCTAATTACATGTGTAGCATTTACAACATTCTTAAAAGAGCATAGTGGAGAAGTGAATTCCTTAAATTCTATACCAAGATACCTGTCTTACCGCAAAAGAATTTACTCAGAAAATATATTCCTCTCAAGATTAAGAATTTTAAAAGAGCTATTTACTTAACAGTGCATTTATCTGTGCAATACTTCATCTTATGTTTTGGGTTTATTTTAAATAAGTAGCTTAGAAAAGGTCCCACCATTTTAACGCCATATGAGCCCAGTACAAATAAGTTTGTCTAGTCGTAATGATGTTCGGTTGAAATCTCATATCGTAGCTGACTGGTAATAAAAAAAAATTACAAGATCTCTTAAGAGTCAGAACAAAAATATGTACTAAGATACAAGGAGAGCATGTTGTGTTGCAAGATCCTCTCTGTTCGTACATACATTTTCAAGGTATAGGAAAGCTTACCATTAGCTCTACCATTTACACTACAATAGTGCTGTACTGCTAGAGCTCGAAAACTAAATATTTAACTTTAAAATATGGAAATTTGTTATTGTATGCACAGATAACGAATAAGAAAAGAAAAATCAATGTAAATTTTATTAATTTCATTATTATATCGGTACACAAAATCCTCTCCGTAAATTTGCCGCCCCAAAAATTAGCCGTTCTAGGATCAAGTTAATCCGCCCAATTGCAATAAACTTACTGCATACAAATTATTTATACTTATATCTATATATTATAAACATATGAGCATCAGTATATAATTAATCAAAATTATAGACACAAACACACGATATTTAACAAATCGATGTCAATACAAAAGGCAGTGTAGGTATGTTAATGTAATTCATACCTAGCGATGGCCAGTTGATATGCCTCGCTATAATATCGGTTGGAGTGGCCTTTCAACGGGAATCGCCCGTTTGATTGCCACTTTTGGTATTTTAAACACGTGTATTTGAATTTCCATGGACATTTTATTTATCTGTTGCAAATGTTTATTGATAGTGAATTTTTACTTATATTTATGTATATATATGTATATATATATATATATATATATATATATATATATATATATATATATATATATATATATATATATATATTATATATATATATATGTTCTTGCTTGTGTTAGTTCTGTAAGTAATTATTAATACAGGTTATTTTTTTTTGTCGCTGGGAAATGCTTTTACGTAGACCATCCCTGAGTAGGACACTTATGTCCTACAGAGGAATGGTACTGTGGGACTCATCGAACCCGACACTACCCACTAAAACTCAGCGGAAACCCTCTCCACATATATGAGATGCTGCAGGATCGCTTGCGCATGCTACTACAGCACCTCGGTGCAAGGCCTACTTAACGTGGGCCACTATCGCCTTCGGGGAGCCCCAGGGTTTCTTCCAGGGCGCCCGAAGCCTCAATGACTTACGGGAAGATCTTCATGACCTTTCTGAAGTAGCTCCTCTAGTGTTTTGTTTTTTATTTTATTTTTAATTTACAATGTAATGTCTATCATATTGTACTGTAGCACCTTTATGAAATAAATCATTATTATTATATTATATTATTATTAAGTATAAATATTGCTCAAGATTTAAAATATATTTTTTTATTAAAATGTAGAGTAAAGACGTTCTGGCTTCTAAAATTATTCTGCTGAGAACTTTCTTCATACTATGCTATCATAGAAGGTAGAAAGCACTTAGTGTGAAATCTCCCAGTTTTGGGTGACGGATTTTAACGCCGGGCTTCGTCCTACTAGGACAGCGAAAGCCTCTTAGAAATAACAATTTAACAAGTTTTCTTTATCAAAGAAGATCTAGGATAACTGTATTATTCGACAAAATCTACAATTTTCATTAAAATTATATAATTTATCTTCAGTTTCGAGTACGTTTTCCAAATAATGAAAACTATTTTGTATCTGGATTTAAAATTTGAGCTTTTAGAATTCACTTACTTTTTTCTTAATAAACGTAGACTTTCCGTTATAGGTAGAGTTGATATCTTAATTGATTGATTTACTTGATTTATAAACAATAAAACCAATACATTTGTAACAGTCAATTGTTTATATAAACAAAATCAAGATTTAATCGGAGAAATAAGATATGGCAAATCCTCATCACCCCAGGTGTGTGTGCTTTGGAGCGAAATGTAATCGATACTTTCCATATATAAATCGATTCTGACGCTCGATTACGTTTTCTAATCGATTTTTTGTATAATTTTTAATTATGAAGCTTTCTGTGGATTTTTTAAGTGTCAAAATATATTTTTTTGTGTAGGAGAGTCGTTTGTAATATGATAGGTGTGGATTAGTTTTTTAGTTAATATGTTATTTTTTAGTGTACATTGTTATATTTTCAAACATTTTGTATTTAGTTTCAAGAATGTGTAACGAAAAATAATCTTTTCGTAATAAAAAACTAAAACAATTACAATGAATCGACCTTATGTCGAAGATTTTATGAGCTTTAAATTTTATGAGCAAAGAAAGCCACAAATACATATATATATATATATATATATATATATATATATATATATATATATATATATATATATATATATATATATATATATATATATATATATATATATATATATATATATATATATATATATATATATATATATATATATATATATATATATTTATATATATTATGTAAGCACAGAACAGAATAATATGTTAATGTATATGTGGGTTATATTTTATTTGTAAGTTCGAAGTCCGCTTAAATCATAGCAATTTTTTTTCATTAGAACATGAATGACTGCGGATCACCCGCAATCGGCCCGACACATTACAACACAAATTTTTACTAGTGGAGCACGACTAAATTATGCTACGTGCAACAGGCCTTTTTCGACCGCTCTTCCACGGTGTTTAGCTATGAACTTAAATAGTTTATAATTAGATTTGTTAAACCACACAATATGAAAATATTAAAGTAAAACATCATACATATTTATATTTACATATTCAATTTTGTTATATGCTGTACGAGAAATCCCACCAGCCATCATGGAACAGCCTGACAGATGATTTCCACTGGCAAGAATTATTTTAACATTATCTTACAGTGGCGAAGAGAGAGACATAAGAAAAAAAATCAATCAGTATAATATAACAAATTTACTTAGTTGAGGAAATTTTTGTTTACTCAGCAAATATTTTCTGTCATTAAAATTTATTGTCATTTAGTATTTATTCATGTATTTATAAATAAGATTTGCATTATATATATATATATATATATATATATATATATATATATATATATATATATATATATATATATATATATATATATATATATATATATATATATACATACACAAGAATGAAAGTCAAGTTAACAAGATTGGTCTAATGGCAGATGGTCACTTAGATAGTATCTCTCTCGTAAAGTTTACAACGCCGCAACCCTTTGCATGCTAATTTTACCGCCTATTACACTGTAATGTAATTCATTACAATATTGGGTTAAAGTGAGTTCCTACGTTATTTATTGGGGCCGATGTACAGTGACCGACGGTGGTGGGTTCGAATCCTACTACTATAATCCTATTCCAATTTCTCCGCTCTCCGCTATGGATGGCTATGGATAAGGCGCGTCGTTAAATTCCGCCACTTAACAAGTAATATAAAGAACAGAATAGAATATAATGACTATAATATAAATGACTGAATTTTTCTTTACTTTTCTCCTATATGCGAGATAAAATGTAGAGTTCAAATATGTTTTATTAAACATTATAGGATTGATTTCATATAATTTTTAGATCGATCGGTAACACTTTTACTAGAACCGATAAAACTCAATTTTTAACCTAAAACAAAATCACAAGAAGAACAAAATAAAGGCATGGAGAACCAAAGTTTTTAGATTTTTTTTTTAAAAAACGCTGTTAAATTTAAATGATATACCTAAGGTACTACTATTATGTGTATTGAAAGCCGAGGAAAGCCGACATTGGAAAAAATATTGTGTAACTCGTAATATAGTAAACATACAGACTTCTTACGATAACCTCTTAATTTATTTAAATTTTTTTTTCCAGTAAAACGTATTAAAATTTGTTTCGAGAAGATTTTAGTCAATTTTATTGATTTTTATGCTCAACAAGTATAGCTTCATACTCGAGTGTAGAGAGAATTTGTTATGACGACACTCAGCTCTCCGCTTTCCGTCCGAATTCTAGACGCGGCGTATTAAATAACGTAACTCAACACCGCGCTTTGTTTTACTACAGTGGGGACTAGATTCATTCATGCCCCATAGTGGTGATCTACCCCACAACCATCAGTTCTCAACCAGAACAGGAGCAGCATGGCGTTAAATCCACTTTTACGCGCAATATGTCAAAATAAACGGAGTTTATTTAAATTAATAATATTATAAGTAATATACATATTGAAATTGATTAATTATAGTATAAATATAATATCGCCTATATCTCGACTATATCTTGTAGGTACCTACAACAATTACAGGAGGCTCTATTAAATTTATAACAGCTTACAATGTAACAGGTCAGTGCTAAAAGCCGGTGTTATTAAGTCAACAATGTAACGGCCATAAAAAGATCCAAAGGATTACTCAGTTATTTCTTTCCGATAACTATTAACGTAGGCACAAAATATTCGTTTGTTTTACTTTCTATTCTCTCTATTTTTTTTTTACTTCTTATTGTAATTCTTCATACGGTAGAGGCAAAGCTAGCGTAGTGTCAAAACTCTCTGTTCCGCCACATTTCGCCCAATTTTTGGGATATTGCATTAACAAGTGATAGTAGTGAGTTTTCCCGATTGGAAACAGACTTCGTTTTACATTATATATGTACATACAAAAGAATATTCTTTCTATTTACTATATAATGTTTTATTGTAGCTTATTTACGACTTATAATACTGCATGGAAAGTTAATTTCATCTTATATTCTATCTAAGAGAATATCAATATATAAATTACTTAAAAATTCATGAGAAAGCAACAACCGGACAAACACACATACATTTTCATAATCACTTCTTCAACTATAGTCTATAGGAAAAAAGCTTAAATTAAATTTAGTTAAGCTCCGACAAAACAAAACGATATTAATTAATAAATGTATTCAAATTAGTTAATTACACGAATAACGTATGTTTCAAATGATAAGGGAGGAATGACAGTTCGAGGCCTAAGGGCATTTTTTAGGGGTGGAACTGGTGTCATACTAACATTAGCCTGTGGCTACGATTATATTACAAAAAAAATTAAAAAGTTGTTTATAGTTATGAAAATAATCAAATGATGGATGGATGGATTTTACATACCTGGCTCTTTTATATTTTAATCTTAATTAACTCTTAATTAATTGACATTAAATCTGGCATACAGATAAAATATATCTGTGATTGTATATTACGTAAACAAAGTATTTTATTTATTTTATTGTATTTATTTAATATTTTTACATTATCTATTTATATATTGATGAATTAGACAATAATTGTATTTAAATCATTTTTAATAAATCAATTTCATAATTTTTAATTTTATAATTTTCATAAACTACATGTTCAATTTTTTTATTTTTTTCAAAGGTATTTAAAATTCTTACAAAGCTGTTCTCAGGAACTTTTTAATTATAATAATTTCGCTAAAAGGAAACAACGCTTACTATAAAATTATTAACTTGATTTTTTTTCTCCGCTATAACCCGTATATAGCAGGGTATAGTGTCAAGGAATTCGGCTCTCTACTTTCCACCCAAAGTAGGGCCATTACGTATTAAAATATACACATATATGTATTTATATGAATTTAATATATCTATGTATGGAAGTTAAACATTTTTATTTTACAAAATAGGCTAAAGGCAATAAGGTTGTACATAAAAGCACCTAAAATTAAAAAAGTATATTGCTTATATCGATCATATTCTTTTGCTTTACTTCAATCCGATATAACTCTATAGACATTCGATATAATATTTAGATTTCAGTTCAGATTTTTCTTTAAACTAATATAAAGGCTAAATGAGATATTATTGTTTGTTTTTTGTGTTTATATTTTATTATTATTATTGTTTTACTTCCATATTTAGAAGAATATTTAGAAGTACACACAAAATTAATGGCTTAACACTTTTCCTGATAAATGTATTCCGAATAAATTAAGTTTTTTGCTATGTACATATTAAAGTACCTGGACATATATAATCAAATAAAATATATGATAAACGTACTATATATTATTGTGAAAACTATTGTTAAAACAACGTTTTGTTAGTATGGCGCCAAAGAAAGAAATGAGAAAGACATTAATTACTTATTGCAATTAAAGAAAAAAAGTTAAACTATGATATTTTCCATTATGACACAGTAAATATATAGTTTATCAGCCTTTTCTTTATCCCATAGGAGATAATGTAAAGAGAGTCTAGAACCAAAGACGCTCTGGTCTCCGATTTTCGCCTAAATTGCCTGGTGGAATTCAACGCCGCGTTTTCGTCAATATTTCTTCAATTAGGTGAATACGTATACTGTGGCTGTACTGTACACTATATGACATCTCAATCTTATAGCCATATAATGTTAAGTTTGCATAATCTGCGCAAATATAAGATAAAGATATTCTATATAACAGTATTTGAACTCACTACAAACACTATAGAGTCACAACTGTACTATTTCAATTGAAAAATGGAACGACTAACTTGTCATATATCTGAAAACACTGCTTTCATCCATTCAAAAAAATTTGCATACAAAAATTTAACCTTAACCTGCCTTAAAATAACCTTAAAATAACCTGCTATTATATATCTAATAAAACACAAAAATCCCTAACCAATAAGCAATTCCGAAACAACTTCAACAAAAAAATTACTCCAAATATTCCTTCCAAACCACTCACCTCTCAAATAGAAACCATCCTGTATCACAAACTGTAAACAACACACAACTCGAGCTAATCACATAACGTTATATTTATATAGGAATATCGTAACAGTATGTACAGTGTATTGACCGACATGCGCTTTAGGCCACTTCGGCGGTATAACTGGCATCTTCCCTTAGTTTTGGGGCGTCGCTGTTCAAGCGCCACCCCTAACGTGTACACCGTCCACCCCATGCTCTGTCCCTCTCTGACGAAACAACCCCTATAAACGAATATCACCCTTAAGGCATTGTGTTAGAAGATTTCCCACAGCATATAGAGTTTGTGGAAGCAATCGATCGTCAAAAGTAAGTACTGTTAGCCAAATCTTTAACACAATTAAAGGTTACTTAAGGTAAAATTGCACGCACGTATATCTATTTTGATTATATATATTAACGTACGGTACTAAATGTTGGTTGGTGGGTATTTTTGTGAATTAGTTTAGTTGAGTATACTTTAGTTTTATAGGCTATATGATTATAGTACACAGAGACGTCGGTTAACGTTTAACTGAGATGAAATCAACACGTACGTATTTGTCCAGTCTAATGATACTTGACATGATGAATATGAGGACGTCGTTGCGTAGCATCACAGCTTCTGACTGGGCAATGGATTATTTTCAATCACACTCTGGAAACAAGCTAAAGCGCGGCGTTAAGTTCCGCCAATCTAGACGTAATATTTCCAAAAATAGGGTACGAGGGCTCTAGGCTCCCGTTGCCTACCCTATATGTGGGATACAGCGTGAAACTAAATTAAAAAAAAAGTTAGATTTAGATTAGATTAGAGATCTCATTATTTAGACACTCCGCTCTCCTCTTGCTCTAGTTGCTTGCTCCTTTTCCTTGCTCTAGTAAAATAAATTCCAGACAAAGCGTTGAATTCCGCCACTCAACACGCTATAAGTTGATCTTGGGCGGAAAATGGAGAAATGAGAGAAGAGAGAAATTTCAGGTTTGACAAAGTAACCGAACACCGCGCTACGTCAAACCAGACTAGATAAATAAAAATAATTTAAATATTAAATATTTCTGTAATAAAAGCTTTACGCTGTGTTCCGCATATAGCAGTTATGTACACTATATACAGAACAAAAAGTCTACTAGTAGCAGAACTTAC
Source organism: Dione juno (assembly GCA_037127375.1). NCBI lineage: Eukaryota > Metazoa > Arthropoda > Insecta > Lepidoptera > Nymphalidae > Dione > Dione juno. Next base: position 5,902,135 of record JAXRJS010000014.1, read on the forward strand.
AGTCTTGTTACCAGAGCGAGGTAATATAAAAAAAAAATTCTCTCAAGTGGGAATCGAACTCCCAACCGTCACGTTTACAGTCAGACGCTGTGACGCTGAAGCACGACAATGCAGATAATTTGATTAAACAATAAACGAATATATATCTGCCGGTTTATATATTGTTATTAAATAAATGTTTTACTATATTTGTGTATGTATGTATGTATGTATGTATGTATGTATGTATGTATGTATGTATGTATGTATGTATGTATGTATGTATGTATGTATGGGCCATATATATAATAAGGTCAAAATTATGATCACCGTTTTCCGGACAAATTTGAGACATTGTGTGATTCGTAGCGGGACCCAGCGCCGTCCTCTTGATCTTACCAGAATGGACAAAAAAAAAATTATCGTAATTATTACGATTGCCTCCTTCCCTTGTCCTTCGATTAGTCCTTATTAGCTATGTCTTATAGCTCATTATTTAAAAATGTTGATTAAAAAGATTTCTCGGCTAATAGTGTAATGCTGAAGATTTTGTTTGGTTATGTGCTCTTATCTCAGGAACTACCGGTACAAATAAATTGAAATAACAATTTCGTATTGGATTCATCCATTGGATTTTTTGGATGGATTCATCCGTTTCCAATTCTCGTATTAGTGATAACTACTGCCTTTACGTGTTTCATGAATAGTTTTTGTCTGTATGTTTGCTATAATATTATTTTTGTTTTTATTATTTCTCTTCTGGTATGTATGGCTTTTTTTTGTGTATGCAATAGGTAAAGAGTTTATCTATCTATCTATCATGTTAATTTTTTACATGTAAGCTACTGTACTTGCGGTCAAAGTTGTCTAGACCAATGAGAATATGTCATATTTAACCCAGGTATTTCCAGTCACAGATAAATATCTTTTTTTAGCTTTACACTGTATCCCGCACATAGCAAAGTAGGCAGAAGGAACCGTGGGCTCAAGGACCCTAGTGTTAAGACACTCCGTTCCCCACTTTCCGCCTTTCGAGACATTGCATGTTGAGTGGCGGAACTCAACGCCGCGCTGCTTCTTGTTGCCAGAGCGAAGAAAATGAAAATATTTTATTCTCCCCGAGTGGGAACAGAAACCACATACTGTCTGTCATCACAATATGAAATTATGTACATACTTTCAATATATATATATATATATATATCTTTTTTCATATATAACAATTACACAGCTCTATATATTCCATAGATTCTAATCCGTGTAGACAGACAAACAATGCCGCCATTTGTATAACCTATATTATAAATTAAAAAAAAATCCTTTCAAATAGGATTTATATATTTATTTAATTCACAGATGAAGGATACATTGTAGCAACTTGTAACATCGACTGTACATGAGGATTCGTGCTAAGAACGGATTCTGATACGAGTATCAATTACAGTAGAGTATTCATAAAAAAAACACCAGACAGATTACAATAAAAAATGTAGCAAGTTAAATTACATTTAAAACAAAATACTATTTAATTAATAAAATAATTAAAATTATTATACTTGTTGTGAAATTATTATATATGTTTTGTTTAAGTATTTTTCCATCCTAAGTGTAGATTAAGACTTTAAAGTCTCTCTATCTCTCTCTCTCTATCTCTCTCTCTCTCTCTCTCTCTCTCTCTCTCTCTCTCTCTCTCTCTCTCTCTCTCTCTGTGTGTGTGTGCAAGGTTTAAAGAGACACAATTAGAACACAAAACCATCGCATTTAGTCAAGTATTTCTAATTTCCTCCTTAATTTTACACACAACAAGTACTGAAAATCCATATGAATATTAATCATAATGGTTGCCTGGAAGAGATCGCTTTCAGCGATAAGGCCGCCATTGCACATAATATAATATACACATATAATTCTGTTTGTGAAATGTTATATATATATATATATATATATATATATATATATATATATATATATATATATATATATATATATATATATATATATATATATATATATATATATATATATATATATTTTTTTTTTTTTACAGTAGCCCTTCCCGATTACAGTAGGGGTTCACCAGGGCTCAGCTCTTAGTCCGTTCTTATTCAATGTAGTGCTGGATACTGTCTCGGCTGACATCCAATGCCAGCCTCCGTGGCTGATGATGTATGCCGATGACATAGTACTCATCGATGAGAACCGACTGATGCTGGAGCGTAAAGTGAACGCCTGGAAGGGTGCGCTTGAAAACGGTGGTCTCAAACTGAATGTGTCGAAGACCGAGTACATGGCTTGTGGGAGCCCGGACTCGAGCACCATCCATATCGGGCCTGAGCCAGCCGTTAAGTCGGAGAAGTTCAGGTACCTTGGAGCCGTTATGCATGAGTCTGGAGGCATCGACCACGACATCCATGCCCGTATAAACGCTGCCTGGGCCAAATGGCGGGAGGTCACTGGTGTGGTCTGCGATAGCAGAATACCGCCCAAGCTCAAGGGACTGATATACAAGAGCATTATCCGACCTGTTCTTGGCCAACTTTATCTCGGCACACTCAGGAGCTTCACGTCACGGAGATGAAGATGCTGAGATGGATGTGTGGCGTGACGCGGTCCAACCGCATACGCAACACATTCATTCGAGGTAGTCTTGGGGTCCGTGACGTAGTGGATAAGCTCCAAGAGCTTCGCCTGAGATGGTATGGCCATGTTATGCGCCGATCTGAGAACTATGTCGGAAGGAAGTGCCTTGACATGTCTGTCCCTGGAGTTAGACCACCCGGACGCCCAAGGAAGCGATGGCTGGATGTCGTGACACAAGACATGAGAGCCAATAAATTATCCACTGAGGATGTTAAAGACCGTGCAAAGTGGAGTAGGCTCAGTCGGAAGGCAGACCCTGGCAAAAGCCGGGACTAATGCCAAGAAGAAGAAGAAGAAGATATTTTTTTTTTTGTGCAATAAAGTATTATTATTATTATTAAAGTGAAAAAGTGTAATTGAAATATTAGCAAAAGCTTCCAAATAACAATAAACGGATACGGAAATGTGTCTTCGCCCTTCCATTCACCCCTTAGCCCTCGGGCACTGTTGAATACTTTTACTCGAAATTTATTATGAACGAAGTTGGAGCTTTGCGGGTATTACATTGCTTGCGTAATAAGTATGAGTATGGATTTGATTTAGATTGATATATATATATATATATATATATATATATATATATATATATATATATATATATATATATATATATATATATATATATATATATATATATATATATATATATATATATATATATATATATATATATATATATATATTTATACGTTAAATTAAGTTAAGTAAAGCTTACATAATAATTAGGAATAGTAATGTGTTACTGATGTGCATTTTTTTGTGTAAGAAATAATAAAAGTATAATAAATATTGTGTGTGTAAATAAATAAATAAATAAATAAATAGTAAATAAATAAATAAAAAACTATAATTATTTCTAAGATAAAGTTAAAAAAATTTAGATTTTATTTAAATATTGTAAATTGCATTGCCTTATTTTGAATTTGACAAATAATAAAATTTGCCGACACTTTCCACCAGCTCTATACATCTAAATGAATTTAAGAATGAAAAACAACACAATTTGTGACGACACAAATTTTGCCCACACTTTTTTAATTTAAATGTAATATGATACCATCAAGTACGTATTTTTAACTTATAATTATTTATAATATATTATATATATAATATATGTTTTCTTATTAAATTCAATAGCTATGATATATAGAATTAATATTTACCATAACAAACTATCTAATATCTCTAACTTTGCATTCGTTTTTACGGTTCCGTACCTAAAAGGTAAAAACTGGACCCTATTACTTAGCCTCCGCTGTCTGTCCGTCTGTCTGTCTGTCTGTCACCAGACTGTATCTCATACACCGTGATAGCGAGGAAGTTGTAAATTTCACAAATTATTTATTCCCGTTGCCGCTATAACAATAAATACTAAAAATAAGATGAATGAAAATATTTCGTCAGTGTTTCGTCATACCTATAATCTTGAAATAGGTACGGAACCCTCGGTGCGCGAATACTACTCGCACTTGACCGGTATTTAATTAATCATTTAAAAAAAATAAATGGTTTGCACATAGAAAAAAATATAAAATAATATCTCGGTCCAAGCCATCAATGTACATCATCCAAACCATGTAGCCTTACTTTCACAATAAATTCGCGTTAGTACTGAACTTCCAAGCACTTCCGAGCGTTGATGCTTGCTAATGACTAATTTGCCTCTATAATTGCCCTTGTAGGAATCCAAGGGCGGGTTATGTCTAGTAAATTCCCTTGTCGCCTTTTTTTTTTATTTGACCGTTTAATTACTTTTAGCTGGTTTATGTTATTAAAGATTGTGCTATTTTTTATGAGATAAATTCAAATATATTTATGTATATGTAGAAAATTGTAAAATTTTACTTATATATATATATATATATATATATATATATATATATATATATATATATATATATATATATATATATATCTATATATATATATATATATATATATATATATGTATATATATATATATATATATATATATATATATATATATATATATATATATATATATATATATATACACAAACATATATCATAAATATAAAGAAACATAGTGTTCTTGTAAGCACGTGGTATTTTTATTATTTCTGATCTAATCATGATGAAATGATAACAGTAAAATGATAACGATAGTGAGACTAGCGCCATCTAGTATTGGATAAGATAGGATATATTTTTAGCCTCACGCTTTATCCTGGATAAAAGCATGGACGCAACTAGAGACACTGGATCAAGGACTACCTACATATGTTAACGTCATGTGAATATATATATATATATATATATATATATATATATATATATATATATATATATATATATATATATATATATATATATATATATATATATATATAATGTCAAAATATCGTAATTATAAAGAAAAACGTAGCATTGATCAATTTTTTAAGCAATTTTTTTATATAATTTATAAATAACAAAATAAATTAAGTAATGACAAACTTTTGACTGTGTAACTGCATATGACTGTGCATAATTATGTTTATGTTTAAATGGATGTTTTTTTACAGTTTGGCCTCTTAATTAAAAATATTAAGTTGTCCATCAGACTATTCTAGGGTGGGCACTACCCAACCGGGTCCCTACGCTTCCTACGCCCATGACTACAGCGTGCCTAACTATCTACAATGTTATAACAAAAAAATAACCTCATTAGGTTCTTTTAACTTATGTTGGTACTAAACGTTGTGCTTTTTCTACCAAAGCATGTAAATTAAAATGATTGGGGTTCGAACTCACATTCCCCGTCCCACTGAACCACGATGGGCTCACGACATAAACTACTCAAATTTTTAATTCAATTGTTGCTAATATTCAATTCAATTGTTTTTAATATTTTATAATTTTTTTTGCTCTTATTTTCTCTAAGCGCCATCTATTGTGTAGTAGCCGAACATGAAATTTAGTTATAAGAAAGACAGATGTCGCTCGCTAACACTCGACAATGCAGTAAATTAATAAAAAAAAATCCCTTTATTTTGAAAATAAACAAGACTTCTCTAAAGCGTCAGTGTAAAATATAACAGTAAAAAAAGTACGCAAAACAAAACAATCACTATTTAATTTACCTAGAATATGGTTTGGTATTGAGTAACAGTAGCTATCAGTCGCTGTTCTTCGAAATTCTTTTATCATTAAGAGGCGAAGCGAGCGAAGCGAAGTAAGTATATATAAATATGGATTTTTGATATCTATATCTTAATAATTGGGTGAAAATAATATTGTTATAAAATTTAATACTAATGAAACATAATTTAAAATGTCTTTAAAAAGTTATTTTAAATCTTGTACTATATACAAATGTGTTGAAATAGTGGCATAGAATACATTACCTCACGCAGTTTGGTATATAACTACATATATATGAGCGTTTGTTTGTGAATTGAGCGTCTTTGGCTAACAAGGTTTGACTTATCTTAATTAAGAGATGAAGAGTTTGCTTGTCATACGCAAATGAGTTATGTCTACTTGATCATAAGGTCGAAAATACAATTAAAAACTAGTCACCTATATTAAAAGAGAGTGTAATTGCAGAATTGTAGGTAAGAGCGTCAAATCAATAGTATAGTAAATAATTGTAAGGCAATAATGAACATATTTGATATAACAAATAAAACCAAATAATATCTGATCAAAATACTTTATTTCTCAACAACATTACGTATAAAACATCCTCCGGCATTATAATGCACATATTAAAGCCATAGTTCCAAAACGACCCAAAGCCAAGGAACTATACACTTTAAAAAGATATACATCAAATATCATACCATTTCGTTATTTACAATATTACTATTGTAGAAATCAATTCCATATCAATTACCAATCAATGTTTACATAATTTTTGTTTAGAAAATAAAAAAAAAATCCTCTAAGAAAACACGGTTCTCGGTCTCTGTCGTTTGTTGGGTGCGAGAAAGAGACGAAAGACGCTTGCAATTTATGCGTGCAGCCCATTTCATAAGTATTTTTTCGAGTATTATGTTCACAATTCAGTTAGCTATAATTATATACAAAGTATTGCTATCTCTTTCCCACTCGTGTGAATTGACAGAGTCAACTATACATATTATTTTCAACATTAGTCCCCTATGAAAGGTTATTTTGTTAGTTTTTGATGACATAAGGTGAATATTAAGCATATTTTGGTTCAATATCTGAAGCTGCAAGAACCCAGAAAGCAAATACATTGGGGCTTAAAATTTTAAAACTTAAAATCGTATTTAAATATGCTTAAAACTAACGTAGAAATAAATATCATCACAACGAGAAAAGACAATATCATCTAGTTACATTGACTAGGTTTTCTTTTTTTATCCATTACAAAACTAATGCACAGATTATATATCGTATAAACGTCAATGTGACAGGCAGTATGATATTGGTATTAAAAAAATATTTTAGAGCAATTCCATTTTAAAATCAACTTACATAATAATAACGCTGCAAGAAGAGAGATAATTTCATTTTTCTTTTGTTTACATTTCACATTCAATTTCGATACTATTATCGACATGAAAATGTAACGGGGCAGTATAAAAATATATCTAGACTTTTTTTTTAATATTTAAATATCGCAACAAATCCCTTACAAAGCTGTAAATATATTAACAGTCTGTTGTGAGCAGTCTTTTAAGCAAGCAGTGTTTAGGGTAATGGCAACACTAATTGACATAATTATATTACGTTTTAATTTTTTTAATATGTATATATATATATATAAGATAGGACAAAGGCTTGTACCATAAAGTGTAAGAAAATCTAATTCTAAATTGTTCTAATCTAGTTCCAATAGATGTTCTGACAGTCCTTTTTTTTAAAAATAGATAAAAACCAGTCTATGACATGATATTTGCTACGGCTAATTTTTTTTATGAATACCTCAGAAGCTAAATAGCGCTTGATATTATAAGGATTACCCCCGTTTCAAAATGCTTTTATAAAAGAAATTAGGAACAGAATGAAATTTGGCACTAGCTTTACGGAAGCAATTGATCACATTTATTAGCTACCATTTTATATCAAAAAGTTTTTCTTCTCAAAACGTTAATTTTAATATATATATATATATATATATATATATATATATATATATATATATATATATATATATATATATATATATATATATATATATATATATATATATATATATATATATATATATATATATATATATATATATATATATATATATATATATATATATATATAAAGTACATAATTTTTATTTTGTAAGGTATCTGTGGATTCAATACCAACATATTGATTAATACATTTAATACCTACGTCTAAATATCAGTGTTATTCTTAAAAACAATATTTACATTTATTTCGTAATAGTATACGATAAAGTTAAAAAAAAAACTAACTAAATTACAACAAATGTCATAAAGTACGGTAACAGAATTGATACCCGAATTTTTTTTAACTAAGAAAAAACTGCAAAATGAATCAAACGACAAAATAGTTAGTACTAATTATGTAAAAAAATAAAGAGCCTCTATAAAACTATTGCTAAATAACCAAGAACGATGGGCGTTAATATATGTCGATATTTTTTTTTAATTCTAAGCCTTCATTATTAATGTACATATATAACCTACATTATATATCATAGATTAAAAAGGCTCCGCACATAAAAAAAAAACATTAATGTTACTAATAAGAGGTAGCGTTAAAACGTACTAATGTACGCAACTAATTTACTATATACAAAACAGAAACATAAAAGAAAGAATCAAAAAATGTACTAAAAATTTCACTAGAGGTACGTTGTGAGCACAACAAAAGTCTTTTCCATTGCACAACGAATGCAACTGTCAGCGCGACAGCTGTCACTCTGACAGCCACATGTAGGACACGGCCAAGTAAATGTCAAGCTGTGTCGTCGCGGTCTTTGTCGCCTTTTCGTTTGTTCAATTTCTTTTTTATGTCTACCAACATTTGTTCGAACGACATGTCGTTGTTGCGGCGCACCGGCAACGTCGGCTGGCCGTGGTAAGCGCTCTCCGTGTATTTCGCTTCCAGACCATCTGTTTGATATGTAAAATTATATATATATAAATATTTCCATAAATACATTGAATGTTATAAACATATAGTTTTAAATATTCTAAAATAATATCTATTTCATTTGCCATACAGTTTTATTTAAATTTGCTCTTTTTACTTCCTTTAGATATTTAGTTATAATGATGTAATATTTCTAACGAATACTGAACAAATTAAATACAGTGTCTACTGATATTTAAGCTTTGGAATACAATTATCCTTGTTTCATTAGGTGTGCTATGTATATCAATGTGAATGACATTTAATGCAAATTATACACATTTAGGAAGGATTTTTTTTTTTTTTTATAAATTATGTATATAATTTTGTCGACGAAGAATTACAATGAAGAAACTATAATAAATTGAATAATAATTAAGAATATATATAGCTAATGACTCTAGTAAATAACGAAAATTCAATAAATATATTCTTAAATATATTTTTTTTATTATAAGCTGTTGTTTATATCTTTTTTTCTGTTGTAATGTTGCAATCAATTATGATGTAATAATATTAAGGATCATTTTAGGACTAACATTGATTATACAAAAATAATATTTCTTTTACATATTTGTTTTTAATTTATTTTTTTCTTTTTTATATTCAAATTAGTATCAAAGGTGAGGTTACAAAAGCAGGTTCTATTAGTGATATTACAAAACAACACTGATTTCTAATTGCTATATAATTACTTCACATATCAATTTTCCACATAAAGATACGGTAAGACTAAACAAGTTCAAATCTCACACAAAATAGTTCTATGGCTATCAATAGTAATCTAAACTTCTTATTTAATATAAGCCTGGCTGTCTACAAAAGACCTAAATCATTCAAACAACCAAAAGACCGAATGAACTAAAAATGGCAACACAAAGAATGAATGAATGAATGAATGAATGAAATTATACACAACATAACAAAATAAAATAAGCCAAACTCACCAAGATCAGCGTAGCTCTGTCTACAAAAAGCTCTACGGCCGCCGAAGCCCACGTCGTAATGTGGGAACGTGTTCGCCGCCTCCACTGCGGACCACGCGTCGCGAGGCCTTTGGAATGTCACGAAGCCGTAACGCGTTCTGTAAATATGTATATATTGAATAGATAAAAATACATAGCTGGCGAGTTTATTTGGTTGTATCTCGGAAACTGTTGGTACTGACTGAAAATATTTTTTTTGTAATATATAGTCCATTTATCGAGAAAGGCTATAAAGCTGTATTTTATCACGTTAACAGCTTCCATGTAATTATTCTCACGCATTTCCCACATATAGCAAGGATAAGCAGAGAGAACTAAGTGTTAAGATTCTCCATGTATATGCCTAATATTATGATGTAAAGGTTTTTAATTTATTATATATTTGATTGTTTCTTTTTAAATATAGATTACAAGAGTAAGAACTTAAGTACGCTCCAGTAAGGCGACGTGTGTCGCTGAGAAGTGCAAACTCTGCCATCAGGCGAAAAATTGACCATATGTGAATATTTTAACACTAACTTTCACATGCCTCCCTGCTACATATGCGATATAAGGGCGAAGAGTTAATTCGCATAAAAACAGATAAAATATAGTTTCTGATGAAAGATGTTTTTTTTAATTGTTGCTATACATTATTACACCTTAAAACCATAAAAAGGAATAAATATTAAAAGGCAATACTGACCCATCCTCCTTAGAGTGCAGCCTCACTTCAGTGACGGGTCCAAACTTAACGAATTGTGCGCGCAAAGCGTTCTTATTCATGTCCTTTTCTAGCCTACCGACGAACACTATGCGTCTCTCTTCAACGGGAGTGTTGCTCTCTCTGGAATAAAAATATTACACTTAAAATGGTTACAAACAAAATTCTATTTTAAAAATGACTTTCTTCTATATTTATTATTGTAAAATTGAAGAACTTGTATCAAACAAAGCTGTTCAGTTTCAGCATATCAGGAACTAATGATTTGAAATTCAAATTGAAAAAAAAGTTTATACGTTTTTATAGTCGATTTCTCGAAGAAGTCTAATATAGGCATGACGTTAACAGTATCGCTATAGCCCACTGTAGCTGAATTCGAAGTTACCTCGGGTACTTTGAATGTGTCATGGCTTATGACTGTCATTTATTTGCATTTTCTCTAAATATTTGTTATAAATAAATAAGGTAATATATAGTTGCTTTACTTTTGCTGTACGTTCAAAAATATTCAAATTTGCCAGTATCGCTCTCACCTGTCTTCAGAGCTATAAGAACTTCTATAAACCTTCCTTCTGGTCAAGAACGCTTCACCTTTTCTATATGGACTGCACGATATTCGAGATTTAGTCGACGATGCTGTCGAAGAACTAGACGAGGAGGAACTAAAAAATAAAAGCAATATATTATAAATAAATATCCAAATTGCAATAAAATCCTCAGATCCAAATAAAGAATAAAAAAATTCCAAGCTATTTCATAAGGACGCCATATAAAACATACCTGGAAGATGTTGACGACGACTCGGAACTTTCCGAAATAGTTGGTTTCCGTAATAGCGGCGTTGAGGATATAGCGGGTTTTTTCACATTATTTACACTGTATGTGGGCGGGCTGAGTTTCTTTTTAGGAACTGGACTACGTAATTTTTGTTCCGCGTGTTTGGATCTCGAACGGGATCTGTTCACTCTGTAATCTCTTCGTACTGATGGCGATCGGCGTGATCGGTACGGAGATCTTGTTCGTATTGTCATAAAAGGTGAGTCTGAACGTCTGTACAATTTGTAACGGCCACGTGACCGTGAACGTGTTCTGCTTGGCGTACGTTTCCGTCTGTGACCCCGCGAATGAGATCTGGACCGTCGGTATTTGACATCATGTCTATCTCTGGATCTAGATCGTTTCTCTTTAGACAACGACCTGTCCAACGGCCGCTTGTATTCAGGGCGAGCTTTAACAGCCTTATCATCAGATTTCGCTGGTAAAACATTTTGAACTTTCTTGGCACGAACTGGACTTCCTTCACTTGACATGGACATATCACTGTCATTTCTTTTCCTCGGTAATGGACTTATCACTTTTGTGACAACTCTCTCGGGGATCTTTTCCAAATGTCTAAACATTGAAGTGGCATCGGTTTGAATATCAACGGTAGAAAATTTTGGTTTCGGTCGATTTTTTTCTAAATGAAGTATAATCTTGTCTTCACCATGCTCGCTATTGACGTCGTAGTCACGGATTATAGTCGGTTTTGTATATTTGACTGCTTCACGTCTCTGTATCTCTCTTATAAGATAGTCGAGTTTACTTTGACCATTTGAGGAATTCGCATTAACTGCCGGTGTTTTCTTCATAACGATGTCTTGTATACTGGCGAATAACGAATTGCTAGACATTTTAGTATCAACCTGTTTCCCAACACTCCTTAGAGTAGCCTTGATATCGTTAAGTCGCTCCATGCCAATTTTGATATCAGATCGATTTTTATCATCAATTGTTTTTCTTTTAACCGCATCAAATACATTGTGCATAGAAACATGCTCAGATTTTTTAATCTTAAAATTGATCGTCGCTTTATTATCAGTGGGTGGCGATTGAGATTTACGTTTCTTGGTCTCTGATAGTTTATTCATTTTAGTAAATATATTTTCGTCAGTATTTGTTCCAATACTAACTAAAACAATTTCATCATAATCTTTATGAGGTTGTTTTCCTTCTCGGACTACAGCTCGCGGTGTTACGATCGGTACTGGCAACACTTGTGGTGTCATACCAACTATTTTCATCATTTCAGCATCACTAATGAGCGGCTGTAGCTCCAAATTTTCAACTTTAGGTATTTTACTCATGACTATATCCTCATCTCTTTTACGTGTTGCTTCAGCTTTATGTTTCCTAGAATTCATAAGAATTTTTCTAGAAGCTTCCCTAATTGGATCGAAAATAACTTTCGGAGCTAACGATTTTTGTTGTTCTTCAGGAACTAAAACACTATTATTGGACTGACTTTGAACTACTACTTTGAAATTTTTATCTAAATTAAGATTGCAAGACAAATCAGGAAATATTGATTCCGGGCTCACTTGCGCCGAATTATTATTAGAATTAACGCCTCGTCTCATTTTATATTCATGGAGATTCAATTTTCTTTTCCTTTGTGGCTGTTCAATTTTATTAACAGAAACATCAGCTACAGTTTTAACTTCACTTTTGTTACATTTGTGCTCTTCTTTTATTATAGTCGATTGAGGGATTTGCACATCTTGCTTATTATTAAAAAGCGCAGTATAAAAGTCTTCCGGCTTCGAATTGCCTTTATGTCTCGTATTTATATTAACATGCTTATTTATATTAGCCGTGTCTTCATTTATGTTCCTATCTACTGTCTCTACTATTTTTATATTGTTCGCTAATTTATTAGTACTATAGGCACTAGACTTAGGTTTAGCAATGACTATGTCTTTATGATTGCCTCTAACATCACAGTTTTTGATTATAACTTCGGATTTATTTTTTATCGTTAACTTAATGCTACCATTAGAATTTTGACTACAAGGAGTATCACTTGCTTTACAAGCATTTTTCACCATCACAGAACCGTTACGTTTATTAATATTATTAGAAGTACGCGCGGGCGATATTTTCTTACGATGATTAGAATTCACTGAAGGTTTTGCACTTAGTTTAGCACTAGATTTTTTGTTTATTTTATTGTCACTCTTATCACTGGCACGTTTTGTCGTTAGTTTGTTTTTCTTAACACTGATAACATCACTTTCGTCGTCACTACTTAGATGGTACACTATTTTTTTATTTTTACAAGACCTATGTCTAGAGTTCAGTATCCTGTTGTTGCTCGATAGGACCTCCGGTTTAAGGAGACTTTGTCCTCTCTTCAAATTGGGAAGACTGCGCCTCTTTTTGGGTGCACAATAATCGTGATCAGAACGAACGGGACTTGGAGATCTTCTGATCACAGTATTAACGGTGGACGGCATCTGTAATAATTTGAAAGTAAAATATTGGAGTCTTTAAATGGACCTGAGAATTACCTAACCATGTCGTGATACTTACCAATATCTGGCGCATTTTATTTTTGTTCAATTGAACACCGGCATCCTGTAGTCGCATACCGCTTGTTAAACTAAAACTTTTAGCTTTTCCCTCGTTTACATTTGCACTTGGTTTCCTTGTTTTATTGTTTAACTTTTCAGTTGCTTCAAATTGTTCTAGAAGAGAATTTAAGTTATTCGCTTCTAGTACTGGGATGACAGCATCATTGCAAGACTCTACATCAACATAGTCATCCAATTCTAGTTTAATATCTGGCTCTTTTTTGACTGAAGTCTTTTCTATGCAAAATTGTAAAACATTTGCGCACGGTATAGGTGTGGAAGTACATTTTCTATCTAGCAATATATTAGAAGAGTTTACATTATCAATTATTGAATCGACATGATGATCTATATCCATGTCTTGGGTGCTTAAATCGTCTTCCTCTTTAAACGTGGTCTTCAGTTCAGTTGTATCTGTTATGAGAAAACTGTTTATGTCTTCTTCAGTCAAAGTATGAGGAATATTGTCACTTTTAATACTAGTGGCAGATATTTCCTTGTCATTTTCAAATGTTAGTTCAGATAAATCTAGATTTAAATCTTCGAAACTTAAACACGTTTTTGCATCAGGCATATCCGTACAAAGATGCATAGGAGAATGGGGTAGAGAGACTGAACTTGATTTCGCATTTTTTTAACTTAGTGTATGGCATATCTTCTAAGAGATAACGTTTTAAGTCTTCTATATTAGGAAGAACATCTAAGTCTGACTCATTTATAGAAACGTCAGCAACAGGGTCTTCTGCCTCTTCATCAACTTCCTCGTCCTTATCTACAGAAGTATCAGGAGCAAATATTTGCTCTGGTAGAGTTTTTGATATCCGAAAATCAGTATCTGCTGGTATATTGTCTTTTTTAAATAAAAGATCAACATTTGTTTTCAAATCGTCTTTAGAATCCTTGATGAAATATTCATCGACATCCTTAACGACCAGTCCATCTTTAACTTCCAATATATGCTTCTCATTTGTATTCTTAATAAAATACTCGTCGACATTTGAAACAACTAGTGCATCGAAATTGATACCCAAGCTATCTTGGCATATATTGTTAGTCAGATTTTCGGGTCTGTGCTGGCTGTGATGGGCTTCATTTTCAGGTTCACCCCCAGATTCTTCTTCTTCTTCCTCTTCTTCATTTATACAATAAACTTCTTGCTCCTCATCTGATGAAGCTTCTAGGTCCAAATCAGGATCCACGGCAAAAACTTGGATAATATCATAATCATCACCTTCTACAAGTGAAGTTTCTTCAACATTTTCTGAATCTATTTCATCTATGTGATCATTGCCTTCTGAATTTCTATCATCTACAGACATTTCATGTACTTCCATATTTTCACTGTCGTCCATACAAGTGTCTTGATTTGTCTGTGTTATATTAACCTGAAAGTAATCAGTTTATTAAATTTTGAATTTTAATTACATTACCAAATATTTATTTACATTCCCCAATATTGTTTCTGTGTAATCAATTAGCATGAACATACACTTAGATCTTTCAAACTAAACAATTTTAGCAATTAATGGATTTTATTTACAATGAAATATAATGTATTACCGTGGTAATAAATAATATATTAGTGTAGTCAGAGGAGGTGACGCTCAAAGCGAAACACTAGTACCTAATAAATTTTAATGAAATGATTTTAAAAAGAATATAAAAACTATTTTTCCCTTCAAGCTTTACATTTACTTACATTTTGATTATGACTCCACACTCTATGACTTTCTCTAGAGTCCCAATACACTCCTTCAACAGTCACTTCCTCATATTGGTTAGTTCTTTGACTCTGAGAATATTCAGGGCTATTTTGATTGCAACTACTTTCTGAGGATAGTGATTCACTTGTGGATCTCGTTATTTTATGTCCGATGTTGCGGTAAGCAGCTTGATGGTACATATTCAATACATGTGACTCCATCTCTGTAACAAAAAGTAAGTATAAATTTAAATAACTATCTTTGTTTATTAATCTTATTATATGTGTAAATTATTATCAACCCAACTTGATGTAGAGAACTTTTATTTATATTTATCATTTATTTCATTTATTGTTTATATATAACAACATTATAATATATTTATTTATTATTTTTGAGAATGTGTGTGTTTTGAAACTTTATTTTAGTACAAAAACATATTGCTCAATACAAAAATAATACATTTACTGTATCCCAAAATTAACAACTTATGAGCTCAGATTCTTTCATATTGATCATATGCCAAATTTTAAACTAACAAAGGTCATGATGCAATATAATTTTTTTTTCTTTTTATTTAAAGGAAACACTAGCAATCTCAAAGAACAATTTAGTTTAGATCACAAAATCCTTTTGTTTTGGCCAACAAGTTACCCAGCTACACAAGTTGTTTAGTTCCCAAACCCAAGGTTACAAGAACATTGAACTTAAATAATAGACACGTTGGAGTCATTGGACTATCAAAGATGTAGCATGTTAGTTTGAATTGTCTTACAAAGAAAAAATACACAAAGCAATATCTCTTTTTGATAATTTACTAAACATTCAAATTAATTGTCATTACTAACATACAATTAAATAATATAATTCATTCTGAGCTGATCCAAACCAATAATATTCTAATTACCTATAAGGATGTTTACAAGAATATTATATGTAAATATCTCCATGTTAGATAAAATAACAGTTATTTTGAAATAGTACAATTTTCAACAAAATATCACTTATAAATGTATGTATTTGATTTTATAGTCCCTTCATTGTAGAATATTGACAAAGCAGCAAACTTTTTGTTTGAAAATTTAAAATATAAATGTCAATCACTTGTCATCGTATCCATGGTTTGACAACAATAAAAAATTATAAAAATCAATTGACCACTCAAAATTATAATTTCAACCAAAAAAACATTTATTCAAGGTATAATATATTAATACTAAATTTCAGAGTAGCTAATTTTGTATTAGTATATACTATATAACTTTTATTAGCTTTTGTTACAACATACAGTAAAGTAGTATATTCATATATCAAATCATCATTCAATAGATATATATATATACAGTCGTAAAATTATAATGATAGTAATTTAAAATACATGGTGTTTAATTTAATGTTTAGAAGTCTATATAAATGTGAATAGAAAAGATATTAGTAGAAAATTGTCAACACCCAAGCTTTTAACCAAGTAAATTAAAAGTTTAATATTTTAATTATTACTTAGGAAAAAGTTCTTTTTAACTTGTAGTGTTATTTAAAATTGAAAAAGAAAGTTTATGAAGAATGTCTTTATTGAAAAACTTAAGATATAATTTCGGCTATTCAATAAAATTTGTTATTAATATGATTTGTGCCCACAAAGTTATTAAAAAGAGTTTTTAAAGTTAAGGAAATTAACATTTTCTTGTTTATTATACAAATAACTTTTTTATAATTTACATTTTTCTACAATATTTCAATATATATTTTTTCAATAAATAGGACTAAATTTGCACTCTAGTTATCAACCGAGGTCCGATACGCGATACTGTCAATCTATGGGAGATAACAGTTAAAATTACACACATCTGTCAAATGAAAGCAGATCATGTGACATAAACATGGAATTCTTGCCAAAAAATGCCATTAAATTACGTTCGCACCATATTATTACACCCAAACTTGATATATATAACGGTTATTTAAGTAACAATAAAAAGTGCAGCAAAAAATATGACCACGACTCACGTTTAGGTTAAGTCCGAAAAACGAGACAGCTTTTGATAAAAGTAATTTAATATGGCACATTATCTAGTGCAAAGTAATTAAATAATAAGTTGCAGTGCGATAATTATACTTTCTGAATAATTATATAAATCAAAATAAACATGAACCGAGTGACATAAAACGCGCGCACTCGATCCTAACCTTGATAACGAAAAAGGCTGATACAAGTTTCTAGTTCAAGGTCCCGTGAAAAATCTGAAAAGTCACATGAAGGCGTTACACAAACAAATCTGAAATATCATTGCAACCCGCACTGAATCTATTTTAAGAAAACAACAGACGAAAAAAGCACTAACCTTAACAACCTCAAGTGACGGCTTTATCCATGTAATATAATTTCGATGATATTTCACTATGTACACTATTCACCGGTTCACGAACACTATTTATATTATTTTTATAACACTTTCAGGCACAGAACAGTCCGATATTTTATTGGGTTTTCGTAAAAAAATTAACACTTCACGAAACATCACATGCTACAAACTTCACGCACGACAGCAAATTCTTATTTATGATGTTGCCACACTTTATATTTTTGACAGCTGCCACTGGCACATGGCTCAATTGAAATGTATAAAAAATAAACAGAATGCCTTAGACAATTTTTATGACTTATCAATATGTAAATTACATTAGAAACCCTTTTTAAACAATAATTACAAATAATAGTAAGTAATAAATAGAAATTACGTTGAGGATATCTATAAATAAATGTAGAACTAATAATATAACTTTAGTACGATAATAATTATTTCAAATAATAAAAAATACTTTATTAAAAAATGAATTTTTAACAAATTTGAAATATATCTGAAGGACTTTTTCAACAAGTGCATTTAGGGAAGTGCAACGCCCTACATATTTTTTGCGTAAATTGAGATAGCAATAACGGTGACGCGTGATTATTTGGAGTTAATTACGATACTAGCAAAAAGTGGGTTGTTTAACCTTAATACGAGCAAAGAAGTCATTTAATCTGCCTACGTATAATTTTTTCAACGTTTATAGTAATTTCATAATATATAAATTTTTACATGATTAATTTAGAAATGTCTGTACAGTTTCTATTGTTTTTTTTTTCTACAATTGTAATAATTAAAGAAATAGCAGTTTTTGTATTTATTTTTTTTTACATCTTTGTATGCAAAGTTATAGTTAACGTAAAAAACATTATTTACATACATTTTGTATTTTAATTTTATCAAAATAGTAATTGACGCAGATTATTTATTAGAATGCGAAAGTATTCGGTTCAAATCAAAGAGGCAAGATTTTTTTTATTTCATTACTCCGTTCTCAACTTTATTGCCGATATTTCTCTTGTTATTTATTATAACAAAGTCTGATCGATTAGGTAATGTGCGGCATGTAATATACCATTCATAATTGAAACTCAAAATTACAATAAACGTTATTGCATTTTCCTTTATGTAAGACGTCAAAGATTTAATGAATTTATTAAACAATGGAGTCCATAGGAAATCTTCAGTTTAAACGCTCGAAATTTAAACACTCTGGAAGGTTTTATGAAATTTCATAAAACCAACAACTACTAAAATAATATTTATTAAAACATATAGCGTCAAATTTTTTACCAAAAAAAACTTTTGTGTCAAATGTTTGCTTAAATATATATAATTTAAAGCATGTTGCAAAGTAATGTAGGCATACAATTTTCACGTAATTACGTTTATTATGTTTATAATGATGAGTAAAAAATTATAGAAAGAAATAAAGCAAATAACTCACCTGTCTAATATAGTACATGACAACTTTACTTCTTCCCCTACACTATAAAAATATAAAAATTTCACAACTTACACACAATTAAAAAAAGTCACAAACTCTTCACTTCTAAAAGTTAGCACACAAGCTTAAACAAGAAAGACAAGTACTCTCTTTAGATGCTTCCAGCTACACTTCTAAAAATGTAATGAGCTATATACCGGACGTCGTTTAAAAGTAAACTAAAATTTTGAGTAAAGATCCTAGAACAATAGAATGGCAATTGTAAAGAATTGTAGATAACAGTTTTTTACCTGCTAGCTTAGACATGGCGGCGCCTTTGCAAATTTATATTTTTAAAATGGTTAGTATTTAGAAATGATTATTAACATTCTACTTTATGACTGTAGTTTTATTACAGGAAAATGTAACTAAAAAACCTCATTCATATCATACAACTAGTTTAACTTGTGACTGCGCCTGCATTGTTAAATAGAGTTAAATATATATATATATATATATATATATATATATATATATATATATATATATATATATATATATATATATATATATATATATATATATATATATATATATATATATATAAGACTTGTCTATGACACATTCAGCAGGTAGTTATGTATTACATGAAGACGATAAAATTTTAAGTTTAGCCTATAGTTAACCTCCATAAATTGACTATCCATCACATAAATATGTAAACAAGTATTTCCCGTGAACGTGAAGCTCTTCAGCTTTATAATTCAAGCTTATAGATATGCTCTTTTTACAGAAATAAATACCTACACTATACTTGCCTACAAATTTGTGACATATTAACTATTTGTACCTATGAGTATATATAGATTTTGATTTTACACTCCAAATTAGCTTATACCTATAATTACACGTCAAATTCGCCCTGTTAAACTTAAAATCGTAGTTCATATTAGGAAATTTCATCCTAGAATGCAAATTATATAAATGAATTAAAATATTTAAATATCAAGCATAATATTAATTTGTTGAATAATAAATTTGTATACGTAATGTAAGCGTTATATATATACAATAATATCATAAATTAATTTAATATTACCTTTGTACGCTTGTAATATACGTATATTAGTCTTATTATTATTAGTTTAGTTTAGTAATTTGAAATATATATTAAAATAGAGAGATAGAGTTTTTGTATTGGATTGTATTGAAGCGATCCTGTTTCCTCGTGTCAAACACGAAACGGCCACCACCGTCTACATGTTATACCGACCTATTCCCTGGAAACCACAGGCAAAATATCTAGGAGTAATCCTTGATTCCAGACTCTCTTTTAGCTCACACGTCAAGAGAGCCAGAAACAAAGCTCTCTTTATTCTCAGTAGGCTTTATCCTCTTATCTGCAAGCAGATCAAATTATTACTTAGACATAAGCTGAAACTATACAAAACTTGTGTAAGACCTGTACTTACTTATGCTAGTGTCGTGTTCGCACACACTAAGCTGAATGCCCTTCAAATTGTTCAGAATAAATTCTTGCGAATCGCGTCAGGTTGCCCCTGGTTTGTTTGCAATGTCGACCTTCATAGAGACTTCGAACTGGAATCGATTCAAGAATACTGCAAAGGCCTATCCAGGCGCTACTTCGAGCGCGCAGCTACTCACGCGAACCCCCTTATCGTACAGGCAGGCAGTGTGACTACACCCCGTACGCTAAAACTAAGCTCAGACGCCCGCGTAGCGTTCTATTAGACCCAGATGATCCCATTACAGTTGCTAATGCTCCATATGTAGGTAGGAAGCACAAAACACATACACGACACTCACACCGCCGTCGACGGAAACGACGACGAAGTCCAGCATATTTGACGGCCCGACCGCGCGTTGGCGTGGCTGGGCCCAGCGGTTAGGGACTGCTAGGTCCCTGCAGATTAGTCTAAGTTTCTCCAGCTGCGTCTTCAGGTCGCGGCTGGTTTGCTAAGAATAGGGAACATCCCCCAGCCCTCTCGTCGGCCGCAAGCCGAGGCTCGAGTCCCGCAGGGGACGCCCTTGCCGCCGACGTTTCCTCTCAAGCCTCCTCAACCGGTGTCGCTGTCAAGGCCAATAGGGCTGACAGCATTAAACTCATAAAAAATATATATGTATTGGATAGCCCATTTATCAAGGAAGGCTATAGGCTATATTATATAATCGTGAAGAGTTATGTGTATAATGTATACGTGTGTCATACACAGAAACACAACTAGTTATTTCCATTTAACCACGCTGACTAAGCCGATGAGAGCTAAGCTAGTATCTAATTAATTAAAACATAAACAATGTTTAAAAAAAACGGTTAAGAATTAAATAAAAAATAATGTTATAATATAAATTTTAATGAATATATAAGAAATATAGTTTATTTACTTGTATTTCATAAACAGATGTCACGTCGGACCAGCCACGAAAAATTAGCAATGAACGATAGTACAGGTGTTCTGGGATGCATAAAGGAGGAACAGCCGTCGGCAACACCTTCAACAATTATAAAAAAATCATCAGACATTTCAAATAATAATGAAGAAGCAGAAAATATCCAAAAAGTTATTATATGTCCATGTAAAGGTAAATGTTATTTTTTTTTAACAGCTACAAAGACCTGGTGTTGAATGCAATTTGATGATTGATATTCGTTCATGATGATAATCTTTATGGCATCCCTGAAGCCTTGCCCGTCTCTTGAACATGAGTGCTCATCACCTTACAGGGAAAGGAGCTCAGAGCACTGACTGGGACATGCGAGTACGACCCAAGTTTAAAGAGCCCTTTTAAAATGCGTATTGGCGCTCGCCTACATTGGCCTATATACTCTCTCCACTTAAGCAAATTCGTAATGATTCTACCAGAGCAGCGTTCTGGAAACGAACTGACAATACCGTTAAGTCAGTATTTTTTTAGAATTGTCAGTGAATACATCCACAAACTTATGTCTGTAAGCGTTTACCACGAGACCAACTCGCACTTGACTGTTTTGGAACACCTATTATTTAATTGTCATATTTATGTATATGCTTTATAAAAAAAAATAATACGCTATTTGAATTATTTTAAATATACAATGATGGACGTTAACTTTGAGCAAAAGCTTAACTAAACTTTGGCATATTCTGCGAAATTGTAAATGGCATTTATTGTATTACACAAACAAAAGAAAAATTTTAAGCCTCCATATTTTTAGTATCTAATCGTAAACAGATGTTTTGTTTTAACTGAACCCGGCCAGGTAGTTAGCGAATAAACAAAAAGCTTATTATACGTTTACGACGCATTGAGCTTTATATTCTACCATAGAATATTTCAATAAAAATAATTTTTAAAGTAAGTAGTAAGATAATAGTCTTTTGTCTGTAATGTGTAAAATTATTTTGTCAAAACAATAATGGAGCTATTAGGAGGACTAGTCGTTTGTAAAACGTAATTCTTATATAGGGTATTATTTAAATAGTAGCTATATAGCTGACATTAAATACAGTGAAAACAAATTAGATGTCTTTTTCAATAAATAATCAAACACAAGCTGGTAACGACTTTCATATAAAAATACACATATGCCAAGACGTGCAGAATAAAAACTGTAACTGTCCTATTATAAAAAAAAGTTACAAGCACGAAATATTTGGGTGTAATAGTAGGCCAAAGATTATCATGGTACCCACACCTAGAAGAAGTCGCAAATAGAATCAGAAAATTAGTATTTATTTTTCGTAAGCTGCGACATATACTTCCTAAACCACACACAAATGACAAATCCACCTCGAGAAACATTCTTCAGGAATCATATGTTGCTTTAGCTCAATCAGTGCTGACTTATTGTATTCCTATTTGGGGAGCAGCTCTTAAAACAAAATTCCTAGCTCTAGAACGTGCACAGCGAACTCTAATTAAAGTCATGTATTTTAAAAATATTATGTTTCCAACAGAACAACTGTATAAATTAAGTCATTTGCTGTCTGTTAGAAAAGTCTACTTATTGCATACAGTTTTGAAAAAACACAAATCTCTACGCTATGATCCACATTTATTAAATAAAAAAAGTTATATAATTGCCCATACCTCAGGAACTAAAATATTTGCTAGCATTCAGTATGAGTCACGGTCTTGTTTCTTGTATAATAAAATAAATAAAATACTAACTTTATACTCCATGCTATATTATGAATGTAAGAAAAAGGTTAAAGAATGGCTGGCACCACTAGGTTATGAGGAAACTGAAGCGCTTCTTCAGCATTTTAAATAACCTTAATTATACATATTCACAATCACTCTATAATACACACACCTACACATGGTTTGTTTTGTTAAGAACAGTAAATAAAATAAACTAGAATAAATAAATAGTATACTAAATTGTAAAAAAAAAAAAAAGAATTTAAAAATCTCTATATATATATATATATTTAAGGATAAGGTTTCTGTTATTTTTATAGTAATGGAATAGCGGAGTCTCCTGGTACAGGCAATATCATGCTTAAACGGAGGCTCCAATCACTAGTGGATTGTAAGAAACTTGTTTAAATAAATGATTTATTATTATTATTATAATGCACTATGAAAATGGAAAAAAATAGCTTTGGAGTTATCCGTATTAGTGTATAGATGTGAAACATTTATTTGCTCAGTTAAGGTATACATTGAACGGCAGCTAGTAATAAGTGCTTTAAGTTAATTGGTGTATGTTATGGGTTCGATTTCCACTTTGTGAATGTAAAAAAAGACTCCTTATCGGACAGATATCGCATCATCGAGGGCATGCATTTTACTGCATGTAAAAGACTGAACTTAGGCATGTAGGTTGTAGAGCAGTATGAGACGATTTCTTGAGGTTCCAACGGGAATCGGGAACGGGAACGGGAAATCACGGAATATTACATTTATTTTATAGTCCACGCTAACAAATATATGGGCTAAAGCTCATACGCTACAGCTTATCAATATTACCTATACGGTGCAGTTTAAGTGGAGAAAGAAAGGTCTGAGTCTTAGAAATATGCCTATCGTATTTTACATAATTACATATGAGAGATGCGCCAAGCAAAAAAGAACTGTTTATAATATTACCTAGAACAACATTTTGGTTCTATTACGTAGTAATTGCATATGGCTAGTATGGGCATAGTCGAATGTACATGTCGCTACCGCCGCCCCGGTGGGCTTTTCTGCTGAGTACAGCCAGCAAAAAAACCTAACGATTGCTCTTTTATATATCTGTAATAATGTTAAAATTACTACTAATATAATACAATGTTAGCTGTACTAGACGAAATTAATGTCATTTTAAATATCATATTGAAACGTAAATAAAAAAAAACCAATCTTAGATAATAATTAATTATTTACATTATTTAATTTAGTTTTTTTTTAATTACAGCTCCGTTAGACGCTGAGCGTGAACGATTACACGCGGAAGAAATTGAAAAATTATTAAAACAGAAAGAATTGGAAATGGAAGAAGAGTTCAAGAACCGTCTCGAATGTGAGATGGATTACTTGAAAGATCGATTTGAATATATCTTACAGTGAGTATTATTATATTTTTATTTATATAAGCTGAGCTATGCTTGTAGTTGCCGTTGGGCAGAACTATGGTGGTCATCTCACTAAAAGAGAACGCGGAGCGAGTGCGCGAATCCAGCATAAATGCAGACCCATTTCGCAGCCGTAGACCAGGAAGCAGGAGAATGCGCTATGCGCTACTTCAACCTTAAAGGAACGCCTGCAGGAGGAGCATTCTGGCCCTTCTGCAAGCGATCCTGTGATGTCTTATGTAGATGGAGAGGGTTTCCGTTGGGTTTTAGTGGGTAGAATCGGACATACCGGAGAGTCCCACAGTACCGCCCGCTTTTCGCGGGCGGTCTGCATAAACGCATTTCCCAGCGTAATAAAAAAAAAAAAATGGGCAGAACTATGGCAAGGTTCCTGTCTCCAGCGCAACCGCGTTTGGTACTAGTTCATTGAGGGTCCTGTACCTATTTCTTGATTGTACAACTTGAATGTAAATCCTATAAAAACTGTCAAATTTAAATTTAGTTTATTTTGGTTTTTTACCAATACCAATTTTTATTATTTATTATTCTTTTAATCTATTTGTACCATTTGTTCTCATTTTTTGCCAAATTTCATATTTCCAGATCAACGTCTACAATTAAACTCATAGGTGTTGATTATGCGCTCATATATGTTTACTGTATTGACTTAGAAGTTCGAGAACTTTAGAAAAACGTTAGAAGACTTAGAGATATTTATTATTATTTTCAGCTACCTTCTGCTTTATTTAATACTTTAATTTAATGCGATATGGACGCATTGTCGGACAGACAGACATATAGTTACTAACTAGTTTCAATAGAAGCGTGAGCCTATGATGTATATTATGTTAGTACAATGGTAAAGGAGGCAAACAATAAAGAGATTAAAACAATAAATGGCAACAAATGAACCCTCCTTACCAGGAAGGTTCTTATTAGTTTGTACCTGGACACAACCTTGAAACGGTATTATAATTTCTATAAATTTTACAAAGCTCAAAGTGAATGTATAGGGTTTAGAGAATTTTTAAAGCTCAGCTTTTGTTTAGGAGGAGGTAAATATTTAAGATGAATTTTTGTAACAAAACAAGGGATACCACCTACTTTGTTAGTAGGTACACCACCGTCTTTTTGAAATCTGAATTAAATATTAATAAAAATAGCCTCTACGTGTATGTAAATAAGATTTCTTTTTAAATTAAAAGAAATTTTCTTAGCTTCACATTTATCAGGGCAAGCAGACAGTATAAGTTTGAATGAATTCTCCGTTCTCTGCTTTTCACTTGACTTTAAGACATTACTTCATGACGTGACGTAACTTAACGCAGCGCTATGATACACCACAGCATGGGAATAATAACAATCCTTTGAATATAATCGTTTTCATAATTGACTGCATTGTTTAATATATAACTATTTTAATAGTAACGAACAAGTACGAGCGTCTTACATGCTAAGAGAAGCGTATAGAGAAAGGCAAGAGAAGATATCTGCGCTACAATCTCAGCTAGAGTGTAAAAACTTGGCGGGAGTGATGTACGTGCTATGCTCGGAGAGACGGAAATGTAAAATGGAGAAAATGAACTTGTGCGAAGGTTGCCTTTTAATTAATTAATTTATGCATTTCATGTATTTTTTCATATTTAGTTTGGTAGAGTGGTCACTTAGGTAGAGAACATTTAGTGATGAGTTTAGTCACTCCGTTTCTGATCATTTTAGTGATAATAGTTGGGTATTTCGATCACTAATATATACATTTTAGTTAACAAAAATTCTTAAATAGTAAAAATTTAGTAGATCCCATGACTATGTGTTTAGTCTCGCAACAATTAGTCGCATAGTAAGCTCTATATAGAATTCGAAGTGGCGACCGTTGAGATCATTCACATTAGGGGACGACTCTCTATTCATAAAAAAAATCAAAAATCGCTTGAGTTCTCATATTAGGTTTCCATAGTATTATCTTTAAGAACTTAGTAAAGTTGTCTCAAAACATAGAGCGACTGCTTTAGGGCGAAAAAAAATTGTGACTTTTTACTATGTTTTTCTTGTCATGCATTATCTATTAAATGTGTATGGCTTATAATATATATAAGCTATATATAAGCTATATATATATATATATATATATATATATATATATATATATATATATATATATATATTATATATATATATATATATATATATATATATATATATATATATATATATACATATATATATATATATATATATATATATATATATATATATATATATATATATATATATATATATATACATATATATATATATATATATATATATATATATATATATATATATATATATATATATATATATATATATATATATATATATTATATATATATATATATATATATATATATATATCATCTCAGAGGGTGTCTAGCCAATTATCTGTCCGATATTTGGTTTCCGGCATACGGGTACGCGACCCCGGGACCTCGAGCCACCACTTTCATAACCCGATCCAATCCATGTAAGTGGTGTCCCTCCCCTATATTCCAAGTCTTTCTGCCTCTTATTCCCTTTCCTTTCCTGGTTTCTCCCAGTAATGGGTTTGGAGGTCAGATGGCAATCGCTCCACAAAAAACCACTTCGCCACTCATATGGACCGATTGGTCTTAGTCGGAAGGCAGACCCTGGCAAAAAGCCGGGACTAATGCCAGAAAGAAGAAGAAGATATATATATATATATATATATATATATATATATATATATATATATATATATATATATATATATATATATATATATATATATATATATATATATATATATATATATATATATATATATATATATATATATATATATATATATATATATATATATATATATATATATATATATACATATACATATATAACTGGCCTTATAATTAAAACTAATACAAACATAATTCAAATTAATGTATATTTTTTTTCAATAATTCCCAGAATACACTAACTATATACAATATTTGCAAAAGCTGTTGACCGATAGTCAAGCTCTGATCTTGCATCTCTCCAGAGGCTACAAAACAGCAGCTAGAGTGGATTACGAATGGAGGGAGAAAATGAAGAAAATTATTAAACACGTATGTATTATTTAAATATAATAATATAAATTAATGATGCATTAAAAATATTATGATGTGGCGTTTATCTGGACGGTTGACGGACGGACGGACGGACGGGTTTCAATTATGTTCAATTATGTTATATCAATGTCACGAAAGGTGAATAGCGGGAAACGGAGTATCTTAACACTAGAGTCCCACTTTCTATCCTGCTTTTTCCGGGATACAGCGTGAAACTAAAAAAAAGTTACTTTTATGGTACAAGAGTGTTTAAGCCATCAATCATCATGGCTCAGTGTATCAGCGTGCGATTGTAGAAGCGATACATGTGGATTCGATCACCAACCACTCAGGAAATTGAATTGAGTTAAGACAAAGTGCAGCGTTGAGTTCCGCCATCTAAATATTACGCTTAGGATTCATCGAAAATTGTCCTCACAATGGACTATCTTAACACAGAGTGCTCTTTGCCACTATATGCGTGAGGAAAAAAAAGTATTGTATAATAATTTTGTGTCTCTACTTCGGGTGGTAAACGGAGAACGGCATATTTTGACACCAACGTACCCAAAGTCATATCTTATTTAACAATAGCTGGAGATTCACTTAACGGCGATCAAGCTCGCAACAATAATGTATACAGATAAATACTCTCGTTCTGAGCTACGATATTAATAAAAAATAATTTTAGACAGCTTCACGCTGTATCCCGCAAACTTAATGTTAAGACACTCTGTTAATGTCACGTACACACCGCCCATACAATAATTTTAGTTAAAACATTATAAACAAATTATATACATATTAAAAATACCTACATAGATACGTCATCGAATTCCACATCATTAAAAACCTAAACTATTTTTACCATACAATTTAAAGAAATAATCTATCAACCTATTGGGCAAAACTCCAATAGCTGGTGCTATTTTAAGCTTTTCTCCAATATAAATTTAAAAAAAAGTTGGCAGCGGTGGGATTCGAACCCACGCCTCCGAAGAGACTGGTGCCTTAAACCAGCGCCTTAGACCGCTCGGCCACGCTACCCGTGACAATTGACCCAAAAAAATAAGTTATATTTTTAAGTTACTTAATATCCATTTATATGTTAAAATATATTAAATATATGTTGGTCGTAGGTTCGATAGCCGCTTTAGGATATGTGCTTATACATATCATATCTTCTGGTTAGTTAATTAATATGGCTAAATGCCAATTAATTATAAACTAGAGGACCCGTTGACGCGTGAAACACGCGCTAACATAGCAACGTGTATGTCACTTTATATAAAAGTTATATTGTTAAACATATGGTAGTCCGTGTAATGTTTTATTTATTGATTTAATGTACTTTATAAGCATTTTAACTGAAAAATATTAGCGTTCTGCACTTCTCCTACACATAAACTATAAGTGTGCCAAATTTCATACTCTTTCGTCCGCGCAATTTTCGTAAAAAGGGGTGCATAGTTTTTGCTTCACGTATTGATATATAGATAAATAAAAATATAAAATAAACACGCCATCTTCCAATATATCCTACAAAATGGATTAAAATTTAACTTAGATCTTTATGGCATAGTTTCGTCATTTGATCGTATCTCGTATAGAGTACGGAAGGTAAGGTGACGTAGTGTTAAGACACTCTGTTTCTCTACTCTCCACCTTATTGTCGAGACATGACGTTTTGGGACCGGTACGGCAAATTGAAAATAATTTAAATAAGTATAATCATTAAGCCGAATGGCACTCGACGCCCAAACAACGCTATGAAATAATATTATTAATATCTAGAATATTAAAATGACCAGCCAAATGTATATATACATATATCCCACATATGAAAAAATAAGAAAAAAAAATCCATTTGAAATTTAAATATGTATTAATTACTATTACATATTTTCAAACAAATTATTTCAAATTTAAATGTTATACTAGTGTAGTTCATGTATGTTATATTATAGACTGGCTGCGGTCGCAACTTTTGTGTACGTCGGAAAAAATTTCAAGCTTCAACCGTTCTAAATACTTAAAAGCGATATAACTTATTTTTTTAGGAATCGATTTAAATAAAACAAACACTAAACATTAAGTGAAGCTTATCTAATACGATATTGAAAACTGGAATAATATCGGTTTTGCTGTTTCTAAGATTAGCGTGCACAAAGACACTAACATAAATAGACAAATAGACAAAAAATATATAAAACCCTCGTTTTGAGCTCTGTTAAATGCTATGATAGTTTTTTTTAAATATATTTTCCATATACAGACAGATTATATGCAGATAGATAACATAGTATACATATAGATTATATACAGAGATTATACGATTATACCAGCTATTTCTCCGGATTCTAGTATAATTTTAACTTCTTAGTAAAGCTTATTATCTTATTTTTGTACTCTAACAATAAGGTGATTTCAACGTCAAATGGATTTCGGTAAAAAAATACAGAAATAATCACTTTAAAAATATGTTTAAAAAGTTGTTGAGTTGAAAGCGGGGAACGGAGTGTCTTAACACTAGGCTGCTACGGTTCCTACGGTTCCTTCATTCCTCTGCGTAGTCCTCTATTAGTATTCCTCTGCGTCTTGTGCGGGATACAGCGTGAAGCTAATTTAATTTGAAGCTAATTTTTTTTTCAAAAGAGGTGTTCAGTTTGACATTTTTTGTCTGTGTGTCAGCTATGCTATTATTTCTTCAATTTGTGAATTAATTTAGTTGATTTTTATTCTCTTTGTTCTATCGTAGAGTATTTCAAACGTCATCCAAATTATTTTTAAATAAATTTGTAGGTATATAATATATTTAAAGTAATTAATGTCTCAGATTACTTTTAAAAACATATTTCTCTAACGTCTTTGGAGCTTTTTTGCAATTACATAAAAAAATTGCAAATTCCTTTAGTAGTAATGTTCATTCAAATATTTAAGCATCATTATTCCAGTAGAAAATATTTAAATTTAAAATTTACTTGAATGCAATTTAACTACTTGTAATTAAATGCGTAAAAGTATGAATTTAAGGGGGTATTCTAGTCTAAAAATTTTAAAAAAATCTATTTTTTTTTTATATATTTTCAAAGTTTAACTATTCAAGAACATGTCTACCAGAGGATTTTTCAAAATTCGAATTATTTTCGGAGATATAGCTATTTTGCTGACCCGGCGTCCAAACTAGTTCGGCCGGAACTAATTGAACAAAAGACATTAGGGATTCCCCGTCTACCTGAATTCATATTTCTCAGTAAAACCTTTTGTTCCTTTGTGTATACATATATATATTCGTGTATTGTAATACGATAACCCAAGTTGCCTTGTATCTTTTATGTTTAGTGTTTATATCCAGCTGCTTACAGTTGATTCAAACCTACAAACCACGTGGACGCATTTCTGTGAGCGAAATAATAATATTGTAAAACAATTATTTTTTAAATAAAATGGATAAAAAATCCTCAGTGCTAAGGATTACGCGTCCAGATCGACAAAAAAGGCGTTTTCACGGCAATAGATTCACTGAACAGGAAGACACCAATTTTACTAGTGCATCAGCAGCGAAATTAAGTAAATCCAGTGATGAAGAAGTGATCATAGAAAATAGTTACGGCTACTGTGTTTTGGAGTTTTTCACGGTTTTTTCAGTGATTTCTTCTTTAGTTTTGCGTACTACATGCAAGAAAGAGATTAAATTTTCACGAACTAATATAAAGGGATTGGTGGAAAAGGTGAAGGCAAATTAACTGATAAAGTCATTAATAAATTGTCTTTATATTATGGTTTAGCGATTCGCCGGCACCCTGATTCTGTTGAGGACATGAGAAAAGCAGCTTGGGCTTCTTACTTCCATAACAGTTCTACGAATGAAAATCCGCAACATATGTATTGCGGAGACACATATGGTGCGGAGAGTTGGTGTAAGTGGCAAAAAGCTGCATCTGAAGGTACATTACAGGAGTTTGACCACGAAAATCCTCCTCTGCGTGATGAAGTTTTGAAAGTTTTGAAGCCAATTTACGAGAGTTTATCATCAATTATCTGAGGTCCAAAACATATTCATTCCGGACCTCAGATAATTGAAATAGCGACATTTATTGCTGTTTGTATTTTTAATGAAGGCTTTATTCCTATTTTTAAAATGATGGAGCTTATGGGAATAAAGATTGGCCCGGAAGCTCATTCATTTGCTGTGAAAAGAGACAACGCCCGGATTGACCGCTCCGAGATACGAGCATCCTTTGCATCAAAATAGGCCAGAACTGCTCGATATGAAGAGAAAAACGCACAAGATAGTTTTTTTGAAGTCGAGGAAGGTCCAATGTATGAAGCAGGAATGGCAGATTGAATGAATGTAAGTCAAAAATATCATTTCATGCCTTAGACTACGAAAAACTTTACGCGAAACTTTAAACGTGTTTTTCTCGAATCTGTCTTTTTCAAAACGATACCCACGATTTTTCAGGTTCTACTCGACCGATTTACCTGAAATTTTTACAGGGTCTTCTTTACAGTCTTATTAATATCTGGAACTACCCCCACCCCCAAATTTAAATTTTTACTATTTTAAAAAAATTCGAAATAGTCAAGAAAAACGGAAAAAAATTGTTGTTTTATTCAGGCAGCCGGCATTTTTTGAAAACATTTTTTTTCAACTTTTCCGTAGTTCCAGACATGGCGACATCATTCTAGATTAATAATCTTTTTTGTTTTTTGATTTCAGATTACTAGGAGGGTTAAAATCTTGGGTATGGTGACGTGACTATTTTTTAAGACCCCCCACTTCCATCAACTTCTGATTTTTGTAATTTTTAACTTTTTTTATTTTTTTATTTTTTTCTGTATTCTTATAATGTTTATAAATAACTAATAAAAAAATGTACACTAAAAATATGAATTGCCTTTTATTTACGAGACTTCAAAAATTACCTAAATTTCATGTTTCTAGACTAGAATACCCCCTTAAAGGTAAAAAAATATATAAAATATTCTATTTAATGTATATTGGGTATAAAAGTTGGCTCAAAGCTCCAAAGGTGGCCTGGAAGAGATCGCTTTAAGCGATAAGGCCGCCTTGTTGCACGTTATTTTACTTCATATGTAATTTTTTATTTGTATAATTTGAACAGTTACAAGCTTTCGTAAACGATTTTAATGGAGGAACAATTGAGAATAATCAATTCTTGTACGACATAACCAATTGGCTCAAAATCAAAGCGGCCGTTGAGGACAATCCCTTGGAAGATCCGTGCGAGAACTACGAGGAGATGTCCGTTGAAGAAGACATAGGTACCTGTAGATCCTTTTTTTTTTATGAATGTGTAGTTTTTTTTTTAAATAGTTAGAATGTACTGGTATTCATTTGAAGGTATTTCCCCAGACTAAAGATATAACGTACAGCTATTGTATGCACAGTATGAACGAGTGCCCCTTGTGCTACGTTGGTTTCCGACTTTGTTTTTTTTTATTTATTATGAACCTAATGTTCCAACACTCACCGGCTTCAGCCTTTTAAGTATTGCATTTGGAGTTGCGGAAATCAACACCGCGCTTTTCTCTTCATACCAGGGTGAAGAAAATGAAAGTAATTAATACTCCTCTCGTGCGAATCGAACCCATAACCGTCGCGATTACAGTCAGTCAGTCAGTCAGTCAGTTTCGTGTCACTGCCCCACGTACGCATGGATATATTATTCATATGTATATTAAATAACTTAATTTCCAGAACCACCACAGGAAAAGCCCTGGTATGAATCGTTAGATGGTGAACACCCATTCGTAATGTATGGTGATATATCAACATTTAAAACTTCGGAAAGACGTCAAATATTGAAAAGTGTGAAAGCTGCTAAAACCGCACCTACAGAGTGGAAGGAATACGGTTAGGTTCTTTTTTAAATATATCATAAATGAAAGTTTCCTTTGAGATCACTTTGTCTGTTAGTGGAAACCGCATTAAAAGCCGTTGTGTAATTTGACAGCTACATATGGAAATTTCAATGCGTTTAAGCCTAGAACTATCATATTTAATCAACTAATAAGAAACATCTCATTTAATATGCGTTTATTGATTAAACTAAATTTATATAGCTTTTATATCTGAATCCCGAAACATGGACAGTCAGTTCCTCCGTTTTTGCTGCCAGTCCTTTCTCAAAGAGCTACTTTAAAGTTTTCCATTTTATGATGTGCATATTTTCCAAGTTATTCTTCCTCTAATTCCTTCCTCTAATGGCAATCGCTCCACTCAAACCACAATTCACCACTCAAACCACAATTCACCACTCAAATGGACCTGTCTGCCTCATATAGAAGGGTAGGCAGAGGGAAGCTAACGCCAAGCTAGCCCACGCCTTGTCTTGATACCAGCCGGACTTTCTCTTGGTATTACAGCGAGGAAAACGAAAATAATACATTCTCCCCTCGTGGGAATCGAATTCACAACCGTTGCATAGCATTAAGATGCTATGCCGCTATGTCAACTGCTTGATGTGAAACATTGATATGTAATATTATTGTACTTACGTAAACAAATGCTTGCCAGTTTTCAACGAAATGTCTCTCAAGACGGAGTGCCCTCACGCGGATGCGATCAGTCGGGCATATTTCAAAGTGAAGCCGGAGCCGGAGAAATGGGAATGTACAATGCAGACGGAGAGACAGATGCTGTCACGGAATGTTAGTTTTTTTTTCACCTTCACGCTGTATCCCGCATATAGCGTGGTAGGCAGGGAACGGCTAATGCCAAGACAATTTTGAGTTACTAACGTGAGTGTTGAGTGACAGTTTTTACTCTGAGACAGAGTGTTTTAATATAAGGACTCGAATTAAAACCTAGACTAAAATTAAATTATTAAAGTGATAAAAGCAAAGATATATTTATTTCAAAAAAAGAACAAAATAAAAAAAAAACAAATAGATTATTATTTTTTTTTCAATTTAATAATCTGTTTCTTCAATTATCTGTGGCTTATAAATGTTAACTAATCGACTGAGTCGATAAATGTTTAAATTTAACACTCCAGCCGAGGCGTTTTGACTATTATTCTCTCTTAAACAAATTTAATGGATAAGTTCCGCCACTTAACCAGCCTCCGAGATAGACTGAAAGTGACTAAATTAAAATGATTACTAAATCAATGTTAAAAAAGTATAATTTAAATTAATAATAGAAACATGTATTACTTAGTCGGAATCGAGTCGCCGCGTGACGACAGCGTCTGTGGACATTCGAGGCAACATGGGCTCCATAATAAAAATGATGTGAGTCTTTTCATTATATTAAATATTTCACTAATTGACTTTGAAACTTAATATTGCCGAGTTTTGAATCGTACCATCTGTAGTTTCGTTATGGAGAGGGATGATGAGAGGGAGATGTTATATATATATATATATATATATATATATATATATATATATATATATATATATATATATATATATATATAATATATATATATATATATATATATATATATATATATATATATATATATATATATATATATATATATATATATATGTATATATATATATATATATATATATATATATATATATATATATATATATATATATATATATATATATATATATATATATATATATATATATATATATATATATATATATATATATATATAATATATATATATATATATATATATATATATATATATATATATATTATATATATATATATATATATTATATATATATATATATATATATATATATATATATATATATATATATAGTATATATATATATATATATATATATATATATATATATATATATATATATATATATATATATATATATATATATATATATATATATATATATATATATATATATATATATATATATATATATATATAGTTTTTAAGGGAAACATACATTACTTACTGTCCGGCTTAGTTAGAAATAAAAATCAATACATATGTAGTATTTAAAAATTCATTGGCTTTCTTTTAATTATTGCGTATATGTGTGGTTGGCTCCCGCCATTTAGCACGAGACCTCACGAATTCGGGCAAAGTCGGAGTGCGAAGTGCCTCGGCACTAGGTTCACTCTGCCTTCACTGGTCTACCTGGAATACTTGATCTTTTAATGTTTCCGAAAAGTGTAGTGTCGTGATATGCATTATTATAATTTTTTTTACACTGTTTTTCTGCTACGAGTATTAGATAAACAACAACATTTAGAAAGACTTATTATTGCTATTCTATGTAATTATTTTAAAAAAAATAATATCTCTTAGTACGTCTGGAGGGACGGGTCCCCTCACGGGCAGAGCAACCCTCCTCGGAGCTAGAGACTCTATGGAAATTGCATCTACTACGAAATTGGTAAATATTTGCTTTTCATACAAAATTTTTTTGTCCTTTTTATTATTTGAGACGCCCGATTTTGGAAAAAAATAATTACTAAAACCAAGCTACTTAATTATAAAGCTATATGTGTTTAAACATTAAAAAATATAGAATTCCGCCACTTAACACACAATGGCTGTAATTCGATTAGAAGGCAGAGAATGGAATAATTTGAGACTAGTTTCTCTTTCCCTAACCTGCTGTATGCGGGATACAATATGAAGCTAAGAAAAAGTATTTTGCCAACTGAGATTTGAGCAAAAGTTCTGTTTTTTTTTAATCTGTCTTTTTAATTAAATATATGTCATCTGTACCACGATGTGATCTGAACTGGAGTGGCATAAACTAACAATTATATTAAAAAAAATGTAATATTCGAATGAAACCTAAACTATAGGATTTAATGAAAAAAAATGATTGATTTTAGAAAGAAAAACATCGTCACACCATCGACCATAGCAAAGTCTTCTTGAATATTGGTAATAAAATTGTAAGTATGGTTTTATTCATTACCCAAATGAATATTATGTATATATAATATAACTTTTCTGTAATTTCTAAGCATTTCGAGACTGACTCACCCACTCGTGGGAATATATCTATATATTTGAATAACTTTCTATATTTTCCTGGGAGGAAAAAGCTTTCCGTCCTACACTCGTCATGAGGTCCTACACTCATCACGAGGGCCTTCACTCCTCATAAAGTACTTCCCTCATTCCTCTTCCCTCATGAAATTTTGAAAATTGGACGGAAAGCGTAATACGGAATGCTTAAGCTAAGTTACATCTGTCATATGCGGGATATACCGTGATATATAGAATCAGTTGTAAAAATATTAATTAAGTAAATGTAAAACAAATTACATACCTCTAAGATATATTCTTCAAAGGAAATCTTATAGACATGATACACGACATAAAACAAAGAAAAAAGTCAATAAAAACTAATACATTATATTACTGGCAATATATATTTAATAAAAAAATCAGATTATTGTTTACGGAAGTAAATTTTATACAGAAAAAATATTCAAACGGTTAACGCCTTAACGAATGACTTGATATTTTATAAAAAGTAAATTTCATTTACGTCTCAAATGACCTCTTGTTTAATGACCGTTTTTATTGTTCTCTTCAAAAACCAAAAAGGTTTATATGAAGATTTTTACACATTATAAATGTAACTTTTGACCAGTCTGTAATTTTTCGAATTTGTTGTTCTGTCTGTTCATCTGTCAAGACCATTTTTCTCAAGAACAGAAAAAACAAGATTCGAGGTCAATGAAAACTTGTGTAAATTGTACTTCTTCGACATAGAAATGTGGCAAGGACTGTACAATTAATGGAAAAATCTGAAAATTTGCTAAATTTGTTGTTATATAACAAAACAAATCAATTACAAACTTATATCCTGTAATTCATTTCAAATTTAAAATTTTAGTTTTGTATATGTTTTTCTTTTCTTACCGTAGACCTACAATTATGTAATTGACATGGAGCCTTTAGTACGCGAGTCTACAAGTCACAGTCAACATTTGTGCAAGGATTTTTGCTATTTTAAATTGTAGTACATAACCTCCATGCTGAAATATGGATAAGTATGCCTGAAAATTATAAAAAAAACAACAACACTTCTATATTCCCATACAAAAGATTCGTTATAATACCTACAAGCCAATTTGAATTTTAAAACCATATGATAAAGTTTAAGTGCTTGTATATTTTTTGACATAATGTAATTGTCAAAAACTACCGACTGACTTGTCGACTTTTTTTTTTTTTTTTATCTTACTAGCTGAGCCCGTGTCCCGAGTAGCAGAATAAGTATTAAAAAAAATTAAATATTAAAGATTCGACTGGTAGGCGGTACAAAGATCGCCGGGTCCGCTAGTTTATAATAAATTTATTAAACTAATCGATATGTGATAACATTAACTGTGATAGTATCATTCTGTGTAGTTAGTGTTCTTGTCACCTCATGTTCATTCATTAAAAAATCTTACTAGCTTAGACGGTACTCAAAAGGCATGGGTTCGAGTTCCGCTAATTTTGGTCAAATTTAAAATATTTTCAAAGAAATATATATATATATATATATATATATATATATATATATATATATATATATATATATATATATATATATATATATATATATATATATATATATATATATATATATATATATATATATATATATATATATATATATATATATATATATATATATATATATATATATATATATATATATATATATATATATATATATACATATTGTCAGCATAATTTGCTCATAATTATAATATATTGTATGTTATTTGAGTTAAACGGCGTTTATAGATGGCGTTGATGAATTAAGTATTGTTATTGACTTTAATATTTCCCATTTATGAATAAAGAGCGCGTGGCGTCTTTTCCGGTTAGATATGAAGACAGCACTCGGGATCCATATCTGGTAAGGCATCAGACGCTGAAGGTCTGTCACTGGAGTGTTGTAATTATACGGAATTGTATACAAAAGTGAGAACAAGAGTACATGACGCCATTATTATGAGATTGGAAATTAAAATAAATCATTATAAAACTGGAGTCTGTGTCTGCTTTGGTAGCCTGCGCTTACAATATATATATACATGTAAAAGAAAAAACACAATTATTTAGTACTAAATTTTAATTCGTTTGCTCGAGTCCAGTGGTTTTAGAGCAAAGGGGCTATAGCAGACGGACGGATAGACGCACTAGCAATGTGAATAAAGATCTGGATTTTTGTTTTATGTACGAAAACTTAAACACTATGTAATTTACTTTATTACTCTACGGCAAGGTCTCTAAATCCATTCATTGTAACATATAAAATGTTAAAATTTATATATTTTGTATCTCGACGCATCTTTATCATACTTTTTATAATTCTAAGAAAAAACAACGTTTTTTTTTAAAAAAAAAAGAAAGTACTGAAGCTAAAATTATTTAATATATACTGACGCATTTATTAACCAATGACGTCATCACGTCGCAGTTTGATTTTATGTTTAATTTTATCTCTAGGATTCCATATTCCAAGAAGTACCTGCAGATCTTGAAGAAGAAGAAGAAGAATATGATAAGCCTGGGATTATTGCTAGGTTAGCAATTAAAATCTCTAGCTGTTTCTTAATAAACAAAAGAGAATTTCGCGGAATAAAATAACTACTTACTTCATTTAATTTTTAATATACTTGTAAATATTCCGTTATTAGTCCTAAGTATATGTGATATTGTGCTAAATTTCATGAATGTATGTATGTAATGTATGTATGTATGTATATGTTTCTCAGAAACTACAACACATATCGAGCTAAGCCTTTTTGATTTATATCAAGTATATTACAGCTTAGAAATATAATTTACTTGTAAATATTCCGTTATCAGTCCTAAGTATATGTGATATTGTGCTAAATTTAATGAATGTATGTATGTAATGTATGCATGTATGTATGTATATGTTTCTCAGAAACTACAACACATATCGAGCTAAGCCTTTTTGATTTATATCAAGTATATTACAGCTTAGAAATATAATTTACTTGTAAATATTCCGTTATCAGTCCTAAGTATATGTGATATTGTGCTAAATTTAATGAATGTATGTATGTAATGTATGCATGTATGTATGTATATGTTTCTCAGAAACTACAACACATATCGAGCTAAGCCTTTTTGATTTATATCAAGTATATTACAGCTTAGAAATCAGTGAGAATATAATCAAAATCACTTTAGTATTTCTACGGTTATAATAATCTAACCTTAGTAAATAAATTCGAAAATATTTTCGCGGAATTATTTTCGGAATATCGGAAAGTAATAATTTAATAATAGTTACATAAGCAATTTTCATATTATTCATTGTATTTATTTAATAAAGTTGCCTTAAATAAAATAATTCTGACAGAGACACTGCATCAATAATGCGTGATGAAGAAATCGAAGACGAGTCCTTCTCTGCTCTAGGGTTAGTAGCTATCTTTTCAGTACCTATGACGAATATGAAACAGAATATACTCAAAATTATGATGACGTACAGAAATACGTACATAGAATTAATAGAAGCGATAAAATAAATACTTTTTTAAGTCAAACAAATACGACTTAAATTACTTCACGCTTGTTTCGACGCTTCACATATAGCAGGGTAAAGGCAATAATGTTAGGACACCCTGTTCTCCACTTTAGACCCAATTTTCAAAACACTGCGCGTTGAGTGGCGGAGTTCAACGCCGCGCTTTGGTCTTCTAACCAAATTTAGTTCATTCCCCCGAATGGGAATCGAATCTACTGCCGTCGCGCTTTTAATCTATGCTATAATATAACATTTGACTCATTTTTGTTTAGTTACTTGTTTTGTTCCGCAAACAGGATAGGTGTCTAGATACCTATACTTGACACTAGTGTCAAGCACTACGGTCTCCGCTGGTCTTAATTTGGTCGCAAGAGTAGGGAATGAAAATAGTTTATTCCCCTGAGTGAGAATCGAACCCACGACAATCAATCAAGCTATCAGACGCTATCACATTGTGCCTCGATGTTATATATATATATATATATATATATATAATATATATATATATATATATATATATATATATAGATATATATTATATATATATATATATATATATATATATATATATATATAATATATATATATAATATATATATATATATATATATATATATATATATATATATATATATATATATATAATATTTTTAATAATTATAGAAGTCTCCACAACGACAGCCTACAAATAATCCCCTCGCATGTCCCGGAACCGGATCACAAAATACACAATGAAAAGGTGATTAATTAAATGAACTAATATATATATATATATATATATATATATATATATATATATATATATATATATATATATATATATATATATATATATATATATATATATATATATATATATATTTTCATCAACTTTTTAAAAGTACTAATACGAGGAGCTCTACTCTACTAAAATCAGAAGACAGTGGAACAAGGATAGTCAAGCAAAATATCGTCGACTCTCGCAGGTATTTCTTCTTTAGATATAAAGTCTCGGTTCTGAATGTATTTAAATGGCAGAAGGAAACCCACTAAATGTCGTAACAACTAAAAAGATTATAAAAGATACGGACCATGACGCGTCTGCAAGCAATAAAATAAATTAAAAAACATCTCATTAATAATAAAATCTAATAACAACGCAGAGGGTTGTTTCAGAAGCACAGCGTCTGACTGTAAACGCGACGGTGTGTGGGTGCGATTCTCATGAGGGGAGAATTAATTATTTTCATTTTATTCGCTCTGGCAACAAGGCAAAGCGCGGCGTTGAGCTCCACCACTCAACACGGAGTGTCTTGATAATTGGGTGTAAAGTGGAGAACAGGGTGTCTTAACACCAGGTTCCTTCAACCTACCGTTTCCGCTGCTCCTGCAATGTGCGGGATACAGCGTGAAGCTTGAAAAAACTACGCATACCTTCTTTATAAAAACTACTTTGTTAAAATGTGGACTTTCACTCCTAACTCGACCAGATCTGTCCAATGGAGAAGTGTCAGAAGATGCAGGTGGATTCCTTCATGAGGAGTCTGCCCGCGTACATGCGAGACAGCCCCTTTACACACTTCGAACAGAACTACGAAAATTATGAAGCGTGCTCTCCAGGCTAGTCAAACGATATTTTTTATAAAAGTAAAAAATGCAGAGAGAGAGAGATGTGTCGTGAGAGAGAAAGTGGGAGAGATGTGTCAATTTTTAAAGGTGGTCATACTATATATGCATATATTAAGTTGTTCTTGTTCAACGCTTATTTTTCATATGGCATGGTGTAATTTTTGAGGTATTGTTTTTGGTGTTGTATAAAATAGAATAATGTACCATATTGTAATATGATAGTAAAAAACATAACAAAAAGAAAAAAAACAGGAAGAACCCCAATCTTCACTTCCCGCCAGCATTGCAAGTGGCAGGTCTCAGCGCCGCACTCTGTCCAGCCGTCTCTCTCCACTCCTGAAGGAGTCACAGTCCTGGTTTTTACAACCTGACAGTGTCCTCACGATGGTCATTATATCCATGTCAGTTAATAATACAAAACGATTAAGCACATTACTTAAGTCAATATAAATACAATTATATAATATGAATATAAATATTTGTTTTGAAGATCTCATTCATCAAATAGTAGTTAATAATTTCAAGGTGACACCAACTTGGTGTAGTTGAGAAGTGTCTAACTTTAGGTGGTAGTTGTAAGTTCGATTCTTATAGAAATTAATAGTTTATATGTATGTATATATATATATATATATATATATATATATATATATATATATATATATATATATATATATATATATATATATATATATATATATATATATATATATATATGTATATATATATATATATATATATATATATATATATATATATATATATATAATTTTTGTTTTTTTTATTTTTGACGCAGTTTCCAGCAAATAGCAGAGAAGGTAGAGAAAACAAGCTCTC
Organism: Dione juno; assembly: GCA_037127375.1. Lineage (NCBI taxonomy): Eukaryota > Metazoa > Arthropoda > Insecta > Lepidoptera > Nymphalidae > Dione > Dione juno. The sequence continues at coordinate 5,944,971 of JAXRJS010000014.1, forward strand.
CGCACTCCGTTGCGTTTCTCGCTTTCCGCAAGAATTCGGGATATTGCGTGTTGGTTGAAATTCAAGGCTACTAGATTGGGGACTTGAAAAGACCACATTTCTCCAAGAGAGCATCGAACCTATACCCATTGAATTTACAATCAGATGCTGTCCAAACTTGATGGACTTAAATTTACTATATTTATATATTATTGGTGTTGTCTTGGGCTGACCATTTGGGTGGCAAAGCTCAACTCTGCACTTGATCTCTTCACAACGTGGAAATCGTGAAATGTCCCATAAATAGGCGGTAAGAACTTAATGTCTGTGAACTTAGTATTAATCAAGTTAAGTAAAAACTTTTTTATGGATTAACTTAACTAATGCTCAAAGTTTCCAATAATCACATCGTATGATAATAAACAAAATATTAAATTTATCTAATAAAATAAAAAAAAATGATCAAACAGAACAACTCCATGTCCTACAAGCAAGAATAGAAGAAAAAAAGAGAAAGGAGAGAATCGACAATAAAGTAGAAAGAGAACAAAACCCACTCCTGTCGTGGGCACCGAGTGTGGAAGGAGTCTGTATACAGACGTCAGAGGTGTCTTCATCTATACCGCCGTGTACCTGTCACGTGCCAAGTCCTACTCCTGTTTCCAGTTCTGTGCATATTTTTAATGGTGAGTTTAAGGAGATGATACTCCTTAGCATTCCATGGATTCATGGTGTGGGTATCCATCACGGTATAGAGAGGGAATGGGGCGCAGCGCCTGGTACTTGCGGCCCAAGCTTAGGGTAAGGGTGGTTGAAACCAAAATCAAACCAAAACCAAACCAAACCAAAATCAAACCAAAACCAAATTCAAAATTATTCTTTCAATAAAAGTATTTTAATCATATACGTGATTACGTATATTTTTTATATTTTCGTGAAAATTAAAATCAAAATTTATTGAGAAAATTTATTGTCAAATTTCTCTGTAGGCTTATGAATATTTTTAACCATTATGAGCTGTCTGTCTCTAGACAGAAAGACATGCAGCGTTTTGTCTAATGCCAAGAATGACAAAATACGACTACTTAGTAATAGTTAGTAATAATCGCTAATCGTAATAGTTAGTCATAATGGCTACTTAGTAATAATCACCTCTAGCTTAATATTTCCATTCATTAAATACAAGCTGTAGATCACAGTCCATTTTCACAAAGCGAGAGAAACGTCTGTTTGGCACTGGTAGAACTTTTAATGTCGATAAATACGTTTAAGGTCAATTGTTACTTACATTTATTTTTGAATTATGACTAATTCACCATTTTTACTTAAATTAAGCATACAAATCACATATTTATTTATATCTGAATATCAATTTTATTGACGAGAATGACGTAATATTTAAATTTTCCCGCCAATACGCTCGACCACAGATTAAAATATTAATAGTTAGCGTACAGATAATAAAATTTTCAATAGAAGTCTTATTGATACACGTTTATGAAATAAACCTACATTTGTTACATGCCATAATTTCTTTCTTCTAGTGGCCGACTTGATACCGATCAAACAGAAAGTTGATGAAATAAAAGCTGAATGCTTTTTTGACAACAGTATTGATTTCGACAGATTTAAAGTTATCGGACATGATGAGAGCGTCATACATTTGTTAGTATTAATTAATGCTATTATATTACTTATAGGTAAATTCTAAAATATCCAACGGGTACCTACTATCTGCAAAATTATTATTTAGCGTATCATTATCATCTTCAGAGTATCGTTAATATTTATATTCTCTGTGGAATCAAATTTGATGGAAATCGATACCCAAGATCCAATATATTGTTATTTATTTTATTCGATTTATTTATTTAGATTCATGCTGTATGTTCAAGCAACCTAGTTTTAAGACACTTCGTTCTCCGCTTTCCGCCTTTCGAGTCATTGCAAAAATTAAAATATTTAATTCTTCCCTCATGGGAATCGAACCCATAAACCGTTTTTACAGGCTGTGCCTCTGCGTCACGACTGTTTCAGTAGTTAATACTGAGTTAATAGTATAGTAGGTAGTTTTCATTTCTATCCTCTGATAGAAAAAACAGTCCCAAATCGATAGCTTAGAAGAGGTTTACTTTAACGTTCCATTAACCGATTGAAATTTTAATTCTAGGCAAAACACACCCAAAAATGGAACTGCTAACACTTTAAATACTAGATTGCTACAAATTAAGAAAACGTTGAAACAGCATCCGAGCTTATGTGAAATATTTCAAGCTAACATTCGTTGCTGAAGATACAATAACTTCACTTAACATATGTCATCACCATCATCATCACAGCCGTTGTTCCGCCCAATGCTGGACATAGGCCTCCTCCAAGGAACTCCATGATGATCGGTCCCGCGCTACCCGCATTGACCGGACCTTGACCATATCGTCATTCCACCTAGTAGGGGGCCTGCCCACGAGCGTCGTCCAGTTAGTGGCCGCCACTCAAGAACCTTTCCGCCCCAACAGCCATCCGTTCTTCTCGCTATGTGTTCTGCTCATTGCCACTTCAGCTGCGCAATTCTTCAAGCTGAATGTCTCTGTACCTGGTTATAATATACTGCCCCTCAACAAATGAGTCTACCATATTTCAAATATTACTGTTGTCCCTAAAGTTAGAATATCTAATATCTAATGCAGAAAAAATCGTCTTGATACGACTTATATTGTTTCAGAGATATTTGTGGACAAACATACAAACTTACATGAAATCATTTATCATCATCATCATCGTCATCCATTGTTGGTATATTTTAAATAAAAACACCATACACATATATTGTACAACTTTATTTCTGAACAAAATCTAGAATCTAAAAAGTATGGAAGTATAATCGCCTTTTATCCTGTATATAGCTTACTTTTAAACTTAGTTAACCCGGACTCATTGTGTTCGTTGGACACATGGATGGACAAAGATATGAACTAAAAAATTGCAAACGCTTATTAAAATAACACTTTAAGAATCGATTTTTATGTTGCTCACCTCACGTCTTTATGTATAAGTATGTACATATGTAGTATGTACATATGTAGTATGTACATATGTAGTATGTACATATGTACAGCTTTACGCTGTATCCCGCAAATAGCGCTTTAACGGAGTGCGGGTTAGCCTAGTGTTTGTGTGTTAGACGTACGTACATTGCATACCAGGTTTAGGAAATTGAAAATCCGGCCAATCGGGTTTCGACTGTACGTTTATATAAAAAATATTCTAAAATTAACAACTACACAAACACAAATATATAGGTACAAATATAATATGTATAAATTATAGTATACTATTAGAAAGTCTTGATTTTATTCATAAATAGACCGCCATTTTAATTTTAGTTTCCAATTAGGCAATTCTGACGGGTTTAACTTTTTCTAGCTTCACGCTGCATCCCGCATTTAGCAGGGTAAGTGGTATTCTGTGGGTAGGTCTAAATCTTGTTGTTAACGTCTTATACTTATAATTTTATTTAAGGTACAAAAAATATCTCTTTGCTTTCTTTCAAGTTCAAGTCGCAAGTTAAGAAGATATACATATTATAAAATACAATATAACCTTATAAAAATATAAATCGTATCTCATCATAATCACACAAATGGAGTCAAAAAAAATAAACTGGCTGAAAAAAATGTTGTAAAAGACATTTACATAAAATTTACATTAACTTCTCTCGATAATCATTTATTTTAATACAAAAAAAAAAGTATTTAGTTAAAATAAAAAAAATATTCTGGAATATATATTATTAAATTCTACGTTATTTTATCAAAAAAAAAAAAAGATATACGCAACCACCTTTAAAAATTAAATTTACGACATATAAAATATATCAGCGTCGTTCTCGCATATCTCCTTGGCTTCCTTCTCTATAGTCGCTACTATAGTTCCAGATTTTTCTATTCTATCTATATCGCCTAACAAATCATTATTTTTATCAAACAAATCATTATCATCGTCATTAGCAATATCATTAAACAAATGCAATTTGGACTTTTGAGGACCATCGATTTCGACATAATCTCTTGACGTTACATCGGTTATACATAGTTTCGATGCAGATTTTGTCAAATCTATTACAGGTATAGGTATTCTAGATTCTTCTTTAGACACCTTAGGTATAGACTCAGCTGACTTCACGTGTAAAACTCTAGGCATTATGTCATTTATATGTGGGGACGGTGGCTCGTCAAATGGTGCGGAGATACTGTTTTGTAAATTTTCCACTTCTTTGCGCTTCGCTTGTTTCCTCTCTAGCTGCCTTTGTAGTTCTTCTATTCTCTCTTCTTTTAGTTTAAGCAAATTGTCTAAATGATCGACCTAAAATTATACATTTAAATATCAATAAAATAAATTATAACAATATCAACGGAGAGATTTGAGCTAGGACGTTATTAAAGAGCGTGGGTTCTAATTCGAGTTCCATGAATATTTATTTAGCGTGCAATGGAACTTTAAAAATGTAAAAAAAATATCTAACTATTTTTACAATGTCCATTATTTATAATTTTTTTAATAATGCTACTATTATAAATCATATTAGCTCATAAGAGTTATATTATTTTATTATTATTATTATTATTTATAGCTATTTAATAATTTTATTTATGTTTATGTAGCTTATTTTATATATTTATCTTTTTTTTTCATATGTATTATTATGTATTTGTATATATTGTTTATTGGTAACATATTATGTGTATACATTAATAATATATATATTAATTGATTGTTGCACACCTATACATTTATTTCGCACATGACAGGTTGGCTGGTAGAGAATGCTTTATAGCGTTAAGCCCGCCTTTGGTACATTTCTTTATATTGTGCAATAAATAAATAAATAAATAAGAATTAACAATGAAAAAATAAATTTGAAATATTTGATGGAAGCAACGCCGTTCTGTTTTATAAATATCTTTATTGATACATAAATACAATACCAAATAAAACTTAGTTAAAGTTAATATCATATATGAAATACTTTACAAGCCTAATAAGGCGCCTCTAAAAGTTTACAAACGTGAAAGTTTCTAAAAGTACTTTTGCACTAAGCGAAGCGAAGTTTCGATGTTATGTTAAGCGAAGGTGAGCGACGCAGCAAGCGCGACAATTGTGGGTTCAAATCTCACTTGGGGGAATGAATTATGTTCATTTGGTCAAAGCACGGCGTTGAGTCCCACCACTCACTACGCAATCCCACGCATCACAGAATGTGGGCAAACGAAGTGTAAATAGGTACCTACTTTTTGCTTTAGAAGATCAACTGAATCCTTTGTATCTTTCAATTCTTCTTTTAATCCGAGATAAGACTCGTGGCTGACCACTTTCTTCTGAACCACTTCTAATACGCCGTTAACTCTCACCTTGACGGGAACTACTAGGACATTGTCTGGTGGAAACAAGACAAAAATCGAGCTTAGAGCTATTCTACGTGATATTACGTCACTAAGGATAACTTTAAATAAAAAAATTACAACGAAAATATAAAGGTATAATACCTTTATATTTTCGTTGTAATTTTTAAAAACCATCTAAATATATAGATTAATAAAATAAAAAAAATATAAAAAAAACAAGCCCACATTACACCATTGAAGCCATCATGGCGCAGCGTCACCAACTTATGCCGGGACGTGTGTTTGAATCCTACACCGGGAGAATGAACAGTACGAGGGAACAGCGTGAAAACTTAAATTATAAAAGTTGCGTTAAGGAAGCACTTGCGTTTAACTGAAGCTGAATCGATTATTAAGTGTCAATTTAGCTTAAGTTAAAAACTAACTAACGTCTCTAAGTGTGAACTTAATAAGAATTAAAAATTACCATCCTCCCCACAAGCTTCGTAGTAACTGCCTCCACTCGACCCATTTTGTTCGCCATCCTTCAAACTTCTGTTGAGGTCTTCGTCTCTTCGAATTTTATCTCGGACTGAAATATTATTTTATAGCTATTAGAGAATATTCTACATTGATTGAAAAGTTGGGATTCACAATTGCCGATCCCAGAACCCAGAATTTTATACATGTACCAGCCTGGAAGTTCCATATAACCTATTTAAGTATACAATCAAGCGGGTATTAGTACAAGCGTGTCCTCAAAAAAAAAATGTCTTTATGCATTGCACCTGCCGTTGCATTGAAAGACGGCACCGCTAAAGCGTCAAATATATTATTATAATGTGTAAGAATAGCGAAAGCAATAGACCCTAAATCTTAATTAATTGAATACGGAATCATCATATGCTTTAAAATACATTACATATGGCTTTTAAGCTTAGTGTAATATTATATATTATTTCATACCCATTACAAGAACCCTCTCTATAATCCCGGGCGCACAGTTCGCGAGCTGCTCCATAGTATTGTTGCAAAGATTTAACTTTAGTTTCTTCAAGACTTTCCTATTTAATGTCATCCAGTTGTTTAATTTTAAGGATTGACTATTTCGCGGCGGATAATTGTGCATTTCAACCAGCTTTGGATAGTATACGTTCAGGATTTCAGCTAAGAGGACTGAAATACCAATAATACGCTAAGAAAAACACGGAGAATTAAAAAAAAAAACAAATTAAAGCTCAATAAAATGAGCTACAAGCTTTTTTAACAGTTAGCAGAGTGAACTTAAGAGCCGACCTCTGTCTTACCAGAACGGTAAAATAAAAACAATTATTTACCCAATAGAATTTCAAAACATTTCAAAATATGTATATATATATAAATATAGGTATGTATCATATGTTTCACTATGTCAATGTTAAATACAACATATATTAGTAATATGTTTTGTATAAATCGTAGTTAGTCAGTTTTCAGATACAATTATTAATAAAATAATATCACCTAATTATTTTGAAAGACCTAAGCGATTTATTAATAACACTTACCAGCATCTGAGAAATCACGATTAATCTTTTTAGTAGGTCTAGAAAGTTTGAAAGTGTCGACCCAAGCTAAAACCGATTCGATATCAGACAACGGCATAGGCGAATCTATAGCCGACATTTTTATTTTTGATTTTATATTAATTTTTATATTTTATTTATTAAAGTGACAGAGTAAATTTTACATTTTAGTTTGTGACGTCATAATTATATATTCGTTTTAACAGCCAGCCATTTTCTAAACTAGAAACTATTTTAATAGTAAACATTAAAAAGAGAAAATACGGAAGTATTACCGTATTTAAAATATGCACTTAAACGATATATTATATATTTTATAAAGTAGTGTAATTTTTAAATTGTAAATATTTATTTTATAGGTATTGAAGTTTATTTTTTGCGTTAAAATTAAAATCTGTGTCTTTTTAAGTGTAATTTTTATCTGTACGAAATGGCGCCAAATCATAATTACAAGTGTCAAATTTTTATAGAGGAGGTTTTTTGGTTGAAATCCCTCTTGCCCTGATATGTGCGGGATTTACCGTGAAGCTAAAAAAAAGGAAAAACTATGTTAAAGCTTTAACATAGCGACTTGAGCATATTATTTCTGAAAAAGTACCTGTTTTTAATGAATTATATAAATATTTCAAGCAACACCAAGCATTATACGTAGTGTTTCCTACAAAGGGACAAAATACAAAGTAAGCAAATAGCTGTCATGACAATCAAAATGTAATCCTAGACATGAGTAGTTTTTGTGCTCGTTGATGTCACACTTTCTACAATATATTATCTACATATGTATTTTATTATCGATTTGACGTCGACTACAGCAAATACTACTTTGTTTCAAAGTGTATGTTAAATATATGATAGTAACTTTGTATGGTAAATGGTACTATTCATGTTTACATACAATTTTTAAAAACATTATTCTCGCCTTTAACGTATTGAAGGTCACATCACTTCGGTCACAAGTCCCAAGTACTTCTCTATGCCATACCTTCCAGGAATGCTAAGGATTTTCGTGTTCATTTTATAGGCTTTAGGTATTCTGTATTATTACAAAAAAAACTAAATATATTTATAAATACCATATTATACTATATTTGATTACTATTCATATGAATTTATCTTTTATTTGTAGACTGGACCTAGTGTTAAAATACTCCGTTTTCTGTTGTTTGCTAATCTGCTATACTATATGAAATATTACAGTACGACACTAAATATAAATAATTCGGTTTAGTGTGAGTCGAATTTGAAGCCGGCCATCCTACCAGTTCTTATATACGACAGCGAATACTGACCAGAACTATTTCGGTACACTCGGAGCTTCACGTCAAGAAAATAAAGACGTATGTGTACCGACCGTTACGTACCACATTCATTCAGTCTTGTGGTCCTTGACGTAGATGATAAGCTACAAGAACATTGCCTGAGATGGTATAGCAACGTTATGCGCCGGCCTAGGAACTATGTAGGAAGATTATACCTTGATAGAATTACAAATTTATATCTGTAGTTCATTTCATTCAAAATGAGTGTATACGCCCGCAAATTTAAGTTTGTTAATAATAATTAATAATAGTTGTATTGTGAATGTAGTTGTAGTATGAAATTCTCGGTGTGCATTTGCGACTCGCACTTGATATACTTTTCTATAAGCAACAACCTGTATTATATTCTATTCTCTTAAAAATATACCAATGTACTTAGTTCTGTAGAAATTATGTCGATAAGTCAACAGCTGTGGGACCTTTAGTGCGTTCTGCCATTTTGTAAATAAACACTTTCTTTAAATATTTGGTTACTGTAGGCAAAACATATCGTTGCGTTTGCCCTTTTTATAGAAACAAATTATTTATATATATATATATATATATATATATATATATATATATATATATATATATATATATATATATATATATATATATATATATATATATATATAAATATATATACATATATATATATATATATATATATATATATATATATATATATATATATATATATATATATATATATATATATACATATATATATGCCATCAGAAAATGGTAATTTTTGCTACAACTCCATCGTTCTTCAAGACTTCAGATTTTAAATGTCATTAGCAAATGCAAATCTGAAAAGCTTTTATTAAGGAGCCATTTCTTTATGTTAGGACTTGTAATAAAACTGGTCTATTGTGGTTCTTCATCAGGCGTTCCCATTTTCAAAATCAATTACACCCTGAAACCTGCCCAGACCTGATAGCTACAATAAAATAGTATTATATAAATCCGTCCAATAGAACCAAAGACGTCCAACAGAAAGAAGATAGATAAGCATGTTTCCGAGATCTAATTATAATAAAATATAATAGAGGCCGTCGTGGCGTACAGCTGCTGTCTGTAACCCGACGGTTGTGAGGTCGATTACCACTCGGAGGAATAAATTATTGAGCATCCTCGCTCTCGAGAATTCGTGGAAAATGGACTGTCCTAATACTAAGTTCGTGCGCAAAAAAGCGAAGCCTTGATGAAGAAGAAAGAATAATTTACCACTATGTTCTCACCTAACGAAAAATGCACGAAATAAATAAACATAAAAAATCATATATGAAGAAAATTTAAAATTTTAATCGTTCTTTTGCCAACGCTACCTTTCTCCACAAGCAACAATACTTGCATCGAGATAACGACACTTGTTACACCGAAGTGAAAACACGATAAGTGTTTAAGCGACGATTTAATTTCTACAAACATTTACCTATTTAGTCAGTCATCGTTACTTGAATTTGTTATAAATAATAAATAATATATATATATATATATATATATATATATATATATATATATATATATATATATATATATATATATATATATATATATATATATATATATATATATATATATATATATATATATATATATATATATATATATATATATGTAATAAATAATAATATATTATCGTTATATATTTTCTACGATTAAAAGTATATTAAAAACCGTTATAATCGTTTAAAATATAAAATCGTTATAATAGTTTTACTTATGAGTTAGTTATGAGTTGACAATATTTTTATTTTTTTCCCAATTTGACCAACATGGCGCAGTGGTATAGCATTTGACAGTACCTATATACATACAATAGTACATACATATTTTTGTGTTATATTATTATATTTATTGTTCATAGCATACCGTCCCTTGACATGAGAGTGTCTGACCTCACTCGCTGTTATTGTGGGTTCGAATCCCACTTGCGGGTGTGAATTTCTTATTTTTATTTCCCTGCTTTCACAGTATGTAGATAGAGATAGAGTTGTTTACAGCTTGTAATTTGTCAATTTTAAATGAATATCAGTGGAGTGCGATTGCTATTTTCGCGCGCTGAGGGTGTCGTACCAATTATGTAATTGTGGGTCAATGATAAAAGTTTACAAAGTTATATTTCCGGTCGTACCCACTCATTTTGTACGAAATGAACTACACAAACTAGTTTGTAATATTTTTTGCTAAACTTAACTTGTTTTTTATTTTATAGGAATCTACTAAAAACATTATATATAAAAGATTTTCATTATATGTATCGTTTATATCTACAGATAATTAATATATAAAGATATAGAAATAGCGTTTATTGTAATGGAATAAGTATAATTTTTAATAACAGCACACAGCCTGTCTCATACAGCCTTAAACTTCGTATTTGTAAAGTTTAACTTTAGCAGTCGGTATTCAGATTCAGAGCTGATCAGTTGTGTTGAAAGAAAGTTTCTTTTGGGAATTTTCAAACATTTGAAGCAAGTAAGTTAATTTTCTATTGTGGTTTTTAGCAATAAAAAGAAGATATATGTATATATATGCTTTCAATTAAGATTTGAAGTTGGTTATAGTTGTGACTTTTTTCCATGGCGTGTTTACGCTTCGGTGCTTTTTAATTTTTTCATTAATGGCAGGTAAAAGAAGCCAATACGAAAATTGTGTATTAAATGCAAATTTTATAATAATTTGTAAAATATATATAGAACCCATAGCTCTCGAGACAAATTAAATTAAGTAGAATAGAATGGAAAGCTGTTTGAAAATATAATATACACATAATTCTGTTTGTGAAATGTTATATATATATATTTTTTTTGTGCAATAAAGTATTATTATTATATATATATATATATATATATATATATATATATATATATATATATATATATATATGTATAAGTAAAATTTATTATTTTGATTGCGGTTTTATAGAAATATCAAGATTGCGATCGAGAGATGTAAATTACAACAATTACGGTTGGTAGGTACTTCCCCGTCTTAATAAACTCAGTTTTTTCCTGAACTGTAAGAGCTAGTAAGTAGCATTCTTGTATTTTAATAAATTTGAAAAGCTTTATGAAACATATTAATATACACGTATCGTATAATCATCGTTGCGTGGGAATGTGTTTGTTTTTTTTTTCATTATTTTTTTTTTAATCTAGTCCCTCTGACGTAATCAGAGATCTTTTTTCCCGTCTGGCTTAATTCATGCATTTAATGGTGTTTAAAAGTAAAAACCTGGTAAAAGGTGAATAATTTTGCTTTATTAGCAACAATAAATATAACTAGAAGACATTTCTCAGTTCAAAATTACATTTAAATTATTTCCTTAAATAAAATAAAATTGCGCAGAAGTTCAATTCAATATAAAATAATTAGTTTTTTAATAAAATAAATCTTTACATTGCTATAAAAGCTTTAAAATATAAATTTCCAATAAATTAATAAAATTTATAATATAAAATATAATAATTGTATAATTTAATTATTATATTATATTAGCCTGAACTATCCCATTGTTGGGCAAAGGCCCCTCTCCTTCATTGAGGTTTTTGAAACCAATTGCACATAGCAGGGTCGGCAGAGGGAACCGTAGGTTAAAGGAACCTAGTGTTAAGACACTCCGTTCCCCGCTTTCCGCCATTCGAGGCATTGAGTGTTGAGTGGCGGAACCCAAGGCCACGCTTTGCCTTGTTGCCAGAGTTAAATATTTATATATCTTTAAATAGATATATAAATATTATATAAGTAGCCACTATAAACACTTCGCTTGGTACCTTTTTAGAGTTCCGTACCTAAAATATAAAAATGGTACCCTATTTCTTAGCCTCCGCTGTCTATCTGTCCGTCTGTCTGTCACCAGGCTGTATCTCATACACCGTGATAGCTAGAAAGCTGTAATTTTCACAAATTATTTATTTCCATTGCCGCTATAACAACAAATACTAAAAATAAAAAATAAATTAATAATCAAAATCAAAATTAAAATCAAAAATCAAAATATTCTTAATTCAAATAGGCTACTTCAAGCATTTTCGAATCGTCAATAACATAAGCAGCTCGGAGGGCAGTTCTGCTGAGAAGAGCTGGCGTTTCTCGCCATCTCAACAGTTGCTCTTTTCAATGTAAATTTACAACATATTTACAACTGTGGTCAGCCTCCCGAATGAGCATCAACAGTACTTAACTCCATATCAATTGATTCTGAACAGATATTTTACGAAAAATTATTTTCTCGCTGTCAAAAAAAAAAGTTAAACCTGTCCAATAATTAATAGACACTGTTATTCTATAGCATTGATTACATAACGGCGCATTATGTATGGTGCCATACAATGTTGCATCGCCGCCATTCCAGCTTACTTTCGATCATTAGCACCTCACTTTCTTTTATACATAATAAAGAATCCACATATGTTTAACGACCTGAGGTTCCGTACATAATATACTCGTATTTTAATATTCTATGCATCGTCTTTGTATAAAATAAGGTGTAGCCCGAAAAAGGTGTAAGCCGGTGTAAATCCTCTTCAAGTTTCCTACACGCCCCAAGGCCCTTGCAGGTATGCCAAATTTCAGGTTTATGCAGGTTAATATACACTACACTAGCTACGCCCGATAAGCCAAATTTACCATATTCAATATTGAAAACTCGGTTAAGCCATTGTTTATATTAGCGTCCATAAACGCACAGACAAAAAGACAGTATTAAAAAAAACATTATTTTGTGTTCTATTACATTGATAAATGCCTTTAGTAAGGGTATTTTTTATATATCTACCATATACAGACAGGGATCCCTATCCCGCACATGGGCAGGGTAGGCAGAGGGGACCATAGGCTGAAGAAACCTAGTGTTAAGACACTCCGTTCTCTACTTTCCGCCATTCGGGGTATTGTGTGTTGAGTGGCGGAACTCAATACCGCGTTTTGCTTTAACTATATAATTTATGAATACTATTAAATACCGCTGCGTAACTCTAAAACGGCATAGACCTAGTCGGCCACGTAACTAACCTACGTGACCGGCATTACGTAACAAATCAAATTCAGTGAGAAACTGTACAATGTTATAAAAACCCGCTCATTTAAATATATTGTCCATCTGTTTGAATCGTAAAAGTTTTATTATATATATATATATATATATATATATATATATATATATATATATATATATATATATATATATATATATATATATATATATATATATATATATATATATATACATACTGTCTGTATCTATGTAGGCTATGCCATATCTTGAAAACTTCACGACGGATTTTGATGCGGTTTTTTCTAATATATAGAATGATTCAAGAGGAAGGTTTGTATGTACAACACATGCACAACATAGTAGAGGAACACTGCCGTTTTTAAGCATTCTAATGTCATATCTTTCATATGGCGCTCTTTTAAGAGTTACTTCTAAAGAACATATGTTGGTATTGTGTAATGAATGACGAAAAAGCTGTGAATTCTATAGTATATTTATTCATTCTATAGTATATTTACTTTGAGTATCTGGTTTTGTAAAAAAAATGTGATAACATTTCTTCATAGATATAAAATGAAGAATACCGACATAGAAAGCTCTTATCTGTTATCAGTGATTTCCAAATGATATCTACATATATATTAAATATAATTTTCAACGGTTATAGATTCATTTAATTACAGGTACTTACAGCGACGTGTAAGTATATATGTAGGTATGTATGCATGTATGTATGTATGTATGTATGTATGTATGTATGTATGTATGTATGTATGTATGTATGTATGTATGTATGTATGTGGAACTACTGAGCGTGGAAGCTATGGCAACCAAATTAACAAGATGTTCCTAGAAAACGTTTTAATTACGTTAACAAACAATTATAGCGATTGTATTTTTAATTAGTTAAGTCTTAATATTATATTAATTTAGTACTAATTGTGTGTTTGTATTAAATTTTAAGTTAAAATTTTGGTAGGGTAACACTGTTGTCCTCAATGTTGTACTCTTATAAGTGATAATTAACAGTTATTATATATTTTGGACCGTCGTGGCGCAGCGGCACTGCCTCTGACTGTATACGCAACAGTTGTGAGTTCGATTCCCACTCGGGCAATGAATTATATTAATTTCCTCGCTTAAGCTTTAGTGAGGACACTAAGCGCTGTATTGAATTCCATCACTCAATGATTGGAATATTGGACGGAAAGTGGCGAACGGAATGTCTTAACACTAGTTCCCTTCGTCTATTCCGCTATATACGGAGAAAAGCTTTTACAGAATATATAGAGAAAATGTAGATATGTTATTTTATTGTTATTATTATATTATATTATTTATATTGTATCTGGGAACCAAATTGTGTTGTATGGATAATCCATCCAGACCATCAGTTATCTACTTAAATTTTTTTAAATATTACTTAGGTATATACTCGTAGAACAGAAGATTCATTGCCATAGATCATAGACCATGGACCGTAGACTACCATTATCAGGTCTCAGTCTTCACTAGCGCAATAACTAAGAAATAGATGCATATTTTTTGTATACCCCACATTTGCCCATTCGATTAAATGTCAGGTTATCGTGATATAATGAGGTATCCTCTAAATGTATACTTACAAAGACAAACTACGACGGTGAGTCTCGCGACTAAATACACAATGTTTCGAATTTAGAATACGAAATGCTAACAACAGAGTGTCGTAAGTCTCTTTCTGCCTAACTTGCTTGTGGGCTTGATATATAATACATGATGCTGGGAGAAGAAATAAAGATAAACCCAGCCCGCCCAATGGCTCCAAACCGAGGTCCGAGTCCCGAAGGGGACGCCCTTGCCGCCAACGACTCCCGTCACAGCCACGTAGTGCTTGCCAGAGTCCTCCCCATCCGGTGTCGCTATCAAGGCCAATATGCCTACAGTTTTAAAAAAAATATATATAAAATAAACAATTAATAATAAAACTAGCAACATTATCTATATTAAAAAAGCATAAAAAAAATATTATTATATAGGTTGTATTTATTTTAATTTACAACCGATTTCTAGCTGACAAAGGACTCTAGTAGTAATATATATTCTACGTTGTAGGTACGTTGACGCATACAAACTAGTTTCGGAACTTTTTATCTATATCACATTCTGCGCCGTCGTCTCAGCGAAGTAACGTGTGTTAAGGAAATTAGTTATATCAACAATATAAAATAAATACAATTTGTAAGTATAATATATATTATTAGTATTTAATAATATAATTATTATACCATCTTAGCTTTATTAAATTTTTTTCTTTGATCTTGGAAAGACAAATCAATGGCTTATAATTGAGGGGTAAGTGGAGAACAGTGTCGTAACACTATGTCTGTCTGTCTGTTTACGTGAAATGATGAGATAAAACTCACATGATTCGTCCTCCCAAATAACTAAGAACCTTTCTAGGTTTTCCTCAGCTATATAAAAATAGATAATTTTGAAGATCCATCTAGGATTCAAAACATACGTGGGTATTTATTTCAGAAATTGTACACATGTTTGTTTATTAATAAAAAGTTCAATTCATCTCAAAACTGTAGGGCAATCGGGTGTACTGGTGGGTGGGATAGTGTCTGATTGTAAACGCGGTGGTCGTGGGTTCGATTATCATTTAGAGGAATGAAATATTCCCATTTCCCAACTCTGGTAGTGACCTAGTGAGGTCTTAAGGTCTGCCATTTAAGATGCAAAATCGCGAATTTCGGTAGAAATCCAAGAGCAGTGCCTATTCTACAATATGCTGCCGTACCATTAAAATTCACTTTTTAACTATAAAAAGTCATTCAAATTTGTTAATTCAAGAACTTTGAAGAAATAGGTACTTTGCGTTTTCTTGGAACGATCGTTTTAATTAATATTATCGCACTATTATATTTTAGGTTAGCATATACTAATAACTCGTTTGTAATAGCTTGGGCAGTTTAATATAAATATCCATTAGACGACTAACATAATCTGTTGACAGTTGTTAGCTGACTCAGAGAAGGTGATCAGTACTTAGCTGACACCTCAGTGATAAAAATACTTATGAAAAAATCGTAGGTACATATTTAAAATAGACGCTGTCGTGGCACAGCGGCATCGCATCTGACTGTAAAACGACAGTTGTGAGTTCGATTCCCATTCGGGGAGAGTGAATTATTTTCATTTTACGAGACAGCAAATCAATTATAAAAAATAGGTACACGGGTAGCCAGATAGACACAAATTGGTCGTAGATTTCCACATATACAATTCCATCTTTACCATAGTGGCAGCCGGGCTCTAGGCTCAGGCCCCTAACAGGCTCTAGGCCCCTGACTTCACCGGCCTGCCGGGGCACCTGACCTCACCGGCCCCCCGGGGCCCCTAATGACTAAGTCTGTTACTTAACTAACTAACCTAAATTTTAAACTGGGCCCTTGGCCCTAAGGGACTTGTTCTTAGACTACTATACAAGCACCTCTACTATATCGATAACAAACATATAATACTTAAAGAGTACCAAATTAAATATAAACTGTGTTATTTAAACAATATAGTTAACCAGATCAACTAATTTACCTACTTTGTGTCATTTTACATACAATAGACTAATTACAATGTCCTAATTGAAAAAATGATAACATAAAGACTATTTTGGCTAAGCAATTAGCATTGTTTAAATCTTCATAGAATTTCGATGGTCGTGGGTTTCGGTAAAATTTAAACCTATATAAGTTTAGTTTGTTGTCCGTCTGTCATTAAGTGAAATGTACCTACAGGTCTTTAGTCAGGTATATAGGTATTTATTACATTATTTGAACAATTTGGCAAACAAAAATTGGTCAAAGCAGATATGTCTTACGTCACGATTCTCTCGTGCGACGATCTAATTTCTTCTATTTAATTTTTTAGTTAACAGATTAGTTTTTTGACTTATAGCAATGAGTCAAGTGCGAGTCGTACTCGTGCACCGAGGCTTTAAGACTGAAGATCAACGGAAAGTATTACTTATAAAAGCTGACAAATTTAAGTAAATATAACATAAGATAAGATTGTGATGTGTTTCTTCTGTGATACACATATAAATTACCGATTTTTCCTCACTTCTTATCAAATTCCCGAATTCTAGATCAACCTAAACTACCCCATAGATTTAAATAAGGCGGCACATTTCATATATACGCTCATATCTTGTAATTGCGTTGGCTTAGAAATTTGGATTACTGTCTCTAAGTGAAGTCTACGCTCCAAGGGACTATAGACCCTGGATATGTAATATTAATATTCTTATAAAATTCTTATAATTAATATTCTTATAATTAATATTCTTATAATATCTTGAGAAAAATGTTCTGGACAGACAGACAAAAAACAAAATGATCCTAAAAGGGTCCGTTTTTTCCTTTTGATGTACAAAAACTGGTTTTTATTTAATTATTTTACAATAATTAAATAAAAAAAACAGTTTTCACGGTTTTTAGTTCATTCGGTTTCTACAAAAACCCTCAAATCATATTAATAAATTTTTACGATAGGTAGGTTACTTATAGATGTTTTATCTTCATATTATAACATAACATATTGAGATTTTCCTGTACCTGGAGACGGTACTTTTAAAAAGAGGGTTTTTTTCAAATTCCTTGTCTATGCAAATGGACTAGGTATATCATATGCAAACTGTAAAGTGGGATTTTAACCCACTGTAGTATTTCACATAGTATATATATATGTATATATATATATATATATATATATATATATATATATATATATATATATATATATATATATATATATATATATATATATATATATGTGTGTGTGTGTGTATATAAGCCATGCCAGAGCGAAGAAAATAGAAATAATTCATGCACCCCGAGTGGGAACCAAACCCACAAACAGTCGCGCTTACAGACAGACGCTGTGCCTCTGCGCCACGACGGTCCTCTGTGCTAGAGGACCGTCGTACTAGTACTATTTAGTATATATATATTTATAATATATATTTCATATATCATTCAATCAATTTATATGAGCATCAAGATCTGATAACCTTTTTTTCTTATTACAGCCATGATAGTCGCAGAAGCCTGGAAAGCAAACTATCTCTTCTGGTTGTTACCAGCGGTCTTCGTCCTCGGTCTACTCGCCATATTAGGAGTGATCGGTATTTTCTTCGCGGTACGTTTTTACGCCAAGTATACGTGTGGCAGGTTTAGAGAGAAGACCAGGATGGATGGAAAGACCGTGATTGTGACTGGATGTACTAGTGGAATTGGGAAAGAGACGGCGAAGGAACTGGCTAAAAGAGGCGCTAGGGTTGTCATGGCGTGTAGGAATATGGAAAAAGCTGAAAAAGTGCAAGGTATCTGGCTTTTGTAACATGTTCTTAAAAAAAATTGATAATATTGGTAGTAAGTCACTCCAATTTTATATTGATGGCATTTGTTACCCAAAGCTGCACAAAATGTTTCTAAATTAGCAGATGTATTTCTAATAGAATGTATTTGTTAATCGCCAAGTTAAATTAAAAAAGAAGACGAGCTTTTTCTTTTTTTCTGGTAACTTCCTGAAGGTGTTTAAAATAAGCATTTAAGAAAACGAATCAATATACAGTTTATATACAAAATATATATTATATATTATTACATTGCCATATACTAACAATACTATTCAAAACATTTCCAGATGAAATTATGCAGTCGACAAAGAACGAGAACGTACTAGTGAAGAAGTTAGACCTGAGCTCCTTCTCATCTATACGCACCTTCGCCGAAGACATCATAAAGACTGAAAAGAAAATCGACGTGTTAATCCACAACGCTGGTTATGCTGAAACTTTTAAAAAGAACATTTCAGAAGACGGCCTGGAGCTGACGATGGCCACCAACCATTACGGCCCATTCCTTCTCACCCATCTTTTGATAGATTTACTCAAAAAGAGTGCACCATCCCGTATAGTTGTCGTCGCTTCTTCATTATACCGTTTGGGTTCCGTCAATTTGGAGAATCCCAATCCAGTTAACACAATGCCTGGATATTTATACTATGTTTCAAAGGAAGCCAATATTCTCTTTACTAGGGAACTAGCGAGACGTTTGGAAGGTAGCGGGGTGACTGCCAACTGTCTTCATCCAGGTTTAATTGACACTGGTATCTGGAGGAATGTTCCGGCACCGTTAAGTTGGGGATTGGCTTTTATCAATGCTTGTTTCTTCAAGACTCCAGTCCAGGGTTGCCAGACGTCAGTCATGTTGGCAGTAGACGAAAACTTGTCTAAAGTCAGTGGAAAATATTTTTCGGATTGCCAGGAGAGCTCTGTATCGAGTTCAGCTAGCGACTTGGGCAGAGCTAGGAAATTGTGGGAAATATCTGAAAAGTTGGTCAAACTGGAGGAGAATGATCCTAGAATCTAATTATCTTAATGTTGGTACTCCTACTATTACATGCTATTAATTTATTATATAAGTCTTTATTTTTCGTACTTCATATTAATGACTTAATTAAAATATGATTA
This sequence comes from Dione juno, assembly GCA_037127375.1. Taxonomy (NCBI): domain Eukaryota; kingdom Metazoa; phylum Arthropoda; class Insecta; order Lepidoptera; family Nymphalidae; genus Dione; species Dione juno. Next base: position 5,964,719 of record JAXRJS010000014.1, read on the forward strand.
ATATATTATTAAATAAAAACAATATATCGTAAAATATATCTTTTATTGACACAAGTAAAGTAAATATTTACACAAGGCCTCTAACATAAATATATCTGCGACCATAAATCGATTTAAAATTAGCGCTTTCCTCCATATTATTGTTACATTTTAAAGCTTTTGTTGGAATAATTAAATACAATTAAAAAATAGAAAAATTAAATAAAAAAGATTTTAGCAATGAAAATGAAAAATATGAAGCTCAAGTATGAATATAAAAAAATGAAGCTCAAATATGAATATTATGACAAAAAAATTATTAAAACAATGTATGAATTAATTGTGAGAATTTAATTATTTTTTTACATTTTATGTGACAATATATACAATTAATATTAGTTTCATTTAAAATGTATAAAAATCAAGGTCAAAGATCTTATCACATAAGCCATTGTTCTTGGTACAGTTCAGTGTCACTAAATATCTTTAACATTTTAAAATTTATTCCACACAGATAGTAAATTTACATTTCCCTTTTTTTTATAAATGTTGGCAATATTTAATATATATATTGAAATAATATATGCCATAGCAATAGTGATGTGAAACCTTATACTTTATATATTACATCAATTTTAATTGGATGGGCATTCTTGCCTTGCCTTTAAATAACACGGTGTCACGTTGTATACTGCATATAGCAGGGTAGACAGAGGGACCCTAGTGTCAAAACTCTCTGTGCCTCACTCTCCATCCAATTTTCAAGACAGCGTGTATTGAGTGGCGGAACTCAACACTTTCTTCTTACCAGAGCGAGGAAACGCATGGCCCCATAGTAATTATAATTAAAGACAATTTACTTTCTACAGGACACACGCATAGCTCTCACTTGTAGCTATTTAAGAAAGCTAAATAAAACTATATATAAATATCAGTCTATCAAATCAAATTCATCCAAAATCGTTTTATCAACCCCCAAAGCTGTCCCAAGGCTTTCTCTGGGCCGCCTCTCCACTTTGTCCATATCTAAGCACAATTGATCTAAATAAGATAAATTTGTATTTGTTTTCATTGTCGCACAGCTGGGACTTAGAAGGTCCGGCAACAATATTCTGTTTGCAGCAACAAAATGGTTCTCCTTGTCTTCTAATATAGTTTGTATTTCATCATCCTTCTGCGGCATGACGCTAGCTCTTACTTTCTTAAAACGATTTATGATTTTCTCAAGTGAACTAGTTTTCCTGATTAGTGTCGAGTTGTTTTTGGGAGTTTCTGTTTTAGAAAATTCTGTGTCAGCACTCTTTCTGGAAACTTCTAGTATTGGCGAGACAACGCTATCCATTTCGTTGGTCAAGTCCACTTTAACTGTATCCAGTACTTCATTGATTTTATTAACAGCATTATTGTCAACTAATATGGGAAAATTAGAAGTATCTAATTTTCGAGAACTTTCCGCATTGCCGAGGCCGTGTGGAGTATTACAGTTACTATCAGGGTCTAAGCATGCTATTCCAGAAACCTCTAACTGAGGAGGGCTATCCTCTTGCATAATTGACAATTTCCTCCCTCTAATATTGCCAAGTGACCGTTTCTCCCTATTTTCAAATAAGTTTGGCGATGAATAACTACGGAACAACCCGTTACTTTCATTTGATGCTATTGACTCGTTGAAAAGACCTCCTTTTTTAATTTTAACATCTGGATGATCTTGTTTGTATTTGAACTTCTTTGAACTGCTGGATTTTCTGGTTGAAAGTAATCTTATGATTTGTTGTTTAGTGAATCCTGAAGAGCATTCAGCGATAGTTTCATTTCCTTTGATATTAGATATAACAGAAATATTATGACAATTATGTGAAATATTATTATCATAAGAACTTATTCTGCAAGATATTAGACTTTTGAGGAAATCATCTTTAGGAGCTTGATAGAATGGTGTAATGAGGGACTTTGGCTGGGGTTTAGCAAAAGTTCCACTGGTCCTCCGTCTTAGATTAAACTGATGCCTCGTTAGATTTAAAGGTGTAAATATATCATACAGTACTTGATACTGATCTTTACTTGTCTTTAAATCGGAAAGATCTGGCATAGGTGGTATGTCTATTAAGTCTTTGAATGATAATGACTGGTTGTACATCACTGGTGTAGACTGAAAATAAAATATATAGCTTTTAGATAATATATAAAAATTTTTATTAAAAACATATCTTACATTAGAGTAAGAAATCATAAGTAAATAATATTTTCATTTTATTAATAAAATAAAAATGAATAAATTTCTTTTTAACTAGTCTCTTAAAAGTAACAAATATTGCATAATTATAACTTTATAGGATTAATTAAAAATAATTAAAGTCTTGGTAATATAAAAATAATGAACTAAAACTTAATAAACGAGTTCTTACCTGTAATTTGGATTCAGCATTAAAAATCCTCTCCAACAACGTTTTTAAGGCAGAAACAATTTCAGCATAATTACTTTTGGCACCCATCAAATATTCATTAAACTTATATATATCATTATTTATTTCATTATTCTTTAAAATATAGCACACAGATATTACAAATGCTCTTATTAAATTAGGGAAATTCAATTTTCCATCTTTCTCAATATTACACAAAATATATTTTTGTTCGCTATTTACTTGGTTTTGTAAATCAGTTGTACAAATTTGATCACATTTTGGATCATATTCCACTGTATATGTACTTTTTTCAACTTGACCTGTATTTCTATGAATTATAGTCTCAGTTAAACCTAATATGTTTGTACATTTATCTAACAAAGGTGATACTTTTTCATTCCAATTGCTTTCTAAATTATCTAATTTTTTATCTGTTTCTTGTAACCAATTGTTAAAAAACAGTGGTTGTTCATTTACATTTTTAATCTTCAAAAGTTCACTTTTATAATTATCCTCAACTTCATTTATTTCAAGATAATCATCAACTAATTTATCTAAAAAGCCTTGTGCATTGGTAGTAGCTAATACTCTCTCCATGTCAACAATTTTTTTTCTAAGTAACATTGAAATTTCTTCCATAATTTTACGTTTGTTTAAATAATTTGAGAATTTACTGAGCATCACTTCTGTCTCTTTCTCAATACATCCAACAAACCCATCTTTATCTTGTGACTTGTATCGTTCTGTCATTGTATTGTATAAAGCTTTCTTACCGTCTTTCACCATTAATGATGTAAGCAAACGATTTACTGCCAACTGCGATAGTTGAAATATCAACACTGTCACTTTAAAACAGCCAGGATTAACTAGATATGAACACATTACAGGCGATAGACGTCCCAACGTGCTGTATTCGCTAATAAAATTATACAGCTCATTTCTGTACATTCTTTCGGCCGCTGTGTCGTATAAAGGCCATGTTAATGCTGCGTGTGCTTGTGAATCGATTATGGACACTAAATAATACGATAAATTATTGAACAAATTCTGTGTTGGTTTTTCTAAAGCATTCTCCTTTAATATCAAACGTGATAATTCAGCAGATAAGGGGTTAAGCTTGCTGAGTAATCCAATATTCAGGATAGTTTCCTTCTTCAGTGTAATAACAAGATCTCTTTGCTGCACTATCGTTGCCATTATGTCAATTAAGCTAATACATCTCCACTTAAATTAAGCACTCGGTTATTTTATCACTAGTTCAAACGACACCCTCAGTTAATTAAAAAGTTAACTTAAAAAAATAAGCATGCACAGCAATAGAACTTAGAAGTCAATACGAACGTAGACATTAAACAATTAATTACAATTGAATTCAAAAATTTGACAGCTTTTGCCGTTAGGAATATAGATAATACAAATATAAATTAGGGCTGTCTTATGCTATTGAGTTCTATGTGAAATGATTATTCTATATTGTTGTATAATCCATAAATTATATTTCAATATAGGCACTATTATACAAATAGTATACAAATATTAAATAAGAAATTCCACAACAATTATCTTCCTCCTTCCTTTTAACGTAATTCATAGCAGTTGAATTATTATTATTTTCCATTAATAATCAAATTTAATAACAGAACTTTAATTGTTTTTGTAATCAAATAAATAATTGAACTGCTTGTAAAATAAAAATAAATATCAAATGTAAAAATTATAGTTAATGATTACAATATAAAATAAAAAACAAAGCCCTTAGATGGTTACTGGATAAAATGGAACGTTTAAAAATATAACCTAAAACTAAACAAGAAACGCGGCTGGTGTGCGTGTTTCTGTGCTGATCAAAACACACGTGTTTATGAGTTTAATTATGTTACTTTAACATAAACAGTCTTCAGAATGGTAAGTTTTGTATATAATTTGTTATATTAATTAAGAAATTGAATATAACATAACAATCAATAATATATTATTGATTTAGCATTACTTGAAGTTCTTTTTTCGTAGTATCTATATTGTCTGATATTATTTAAATTATATAAATTATTAATTTAATACAGCTAACAATGAAATATCTATATAAATTGAATGAAATAAATTGAATGAATTTAAAAGATTAATTTAAGAGTCCATATAACCTTTATGAGAAATATCTATCAAAATGAATTTTATTAAAAAATAATATTTGTTATTTTTAGAGTAAATTACATGTGCTCTACGAGCACAGCGCGGGCTTTGCCCTATTCCGCGTGGCGGAGTTCGAGGAGCTCGCAGCATTTTTGCCTCAGGTAGAGGAATCTGTGACCGATTTGCAAAGATTTAATTCAGTGGTTACACTTATGGCATTCCAGCCTTTCAAGTCTGCAGTGCTTGCTTTGGAGAACATTAATGCTATATCTGAAGGTAATTTTATATTTGCATACATCTTTCACATTAAGTAATGAAGATGGGGATCCAGCGTACGACATGCTGTCTTTTTTAAATTCTACTAATTGGGACTATTCAGATTTAGACTTCGTGTAATAAAAAGTAGGGAAAAGTAAATAAACAATCATTCTCCTTAATGAAGATAGCCTTGTTATCAGAGCTAAGAAAATGAAATTAATTCATTCTGCCCTGTCATTTTCATCCATGGGAATTCACCCACCCACAAAACGTTGCATTTATAGGCAGACACTGGCTATGCGCCACAACGGTGGTCTTGTCAATCCTTTATGCCAATTAATATTGAGTGATTGAGGACAGTGGCTCACTGTAAACATGACGGTTGTGGGTTCAAGACCCACTAATGTTATGATTACATTTCTTTGAAGTGTCTTGATAATATGAGATGGAAAGTAGGGACCAGAGTATGTTATCACTAAGAATCTATCCTCACCTTATTTTAGCACTATCCTCTTATGTGGGAGTGACTGAAGCTCATTCTTTAAACAATTCATATATATTTTTTTACTATAGCTATAAATACTAAATCAATAGCCTTACTCTAGGTATTCTACCAGAGGATCTTAATTTATTCCTGGAAGGGGCTCTGCCAAAACGCAAGAAACGTAGCAAATGTACTCTCGGAGTGGCTGATCCTAAACTTGGTGCGGCTATCAGCGAAGCTTTGGAGATACCATGTTCACATACTGGAGCAGTCCCTGAAGTGCTTAGAGGTTTGTTTAGTCTAAAGTCTAAAGTTTTCTTTAGTCTAAAGAATTGATTACCTTACCTGATGATATAAAAAAAGATATAAAACACTAATATAGTTAAGTGACATTAATATTTTATTTTCAATACTACAATCATGTTGCTTATACATATTAGTAAATTTTATATAACTAATACTATTTAAATCTCTTGAACATATAACAATCTTAAATAAGGGATAGAGATTAAATTTAGCGGCAACTGTCTCCATTTTACACACAATATGCACAAATTGATCTATTGCAAGCTTATAATAGCTTATGGTAATAAAATTGTGCTATAGTACAGCAATTACAAGTTATGCCAGCTTGTGTTATATCATAGGCTTGGACAAAATGATTGCTACATAAAAAAATGATATCAATATTTTTTATTTATTAATATTTTTACCTAATTAAAATTTATTAACACAAGGTTCACTCCACCGAACATTCTAAAATGATTAAATATTTTAAATGCTTAAATGCTTATTTTGAACCTATTTCTTTCCTTTATCAGGTATAAGACACCACTTCCATGCTCTTATCAAAGGTCTAACACTCAAAGCATGTAGTGTTGCTCAGCTGGGCCTCGGCCATTCATATTCGAGAGCTAGAGTCAAATTCAATGTGCATAGAGTGGATAACATGATAATTCAGTCTATAGCACTCTTGGATCAGTTGGATAAGGATGTTAATACCTTTTCTATGAGGATCAGGTAATTTTAAACCTATTTTTTTTATTTTCAGAAAATACAGATTAATATTCGCTTTATGATAAAAAAATGTCAATTTCAACAAATAAATATAATAAAATCCCAAAGCTGGCAATAGATTAATGTTTATAATTGTGTATATCAATTTTATTGATGGCAAGAACAGTAAAAGCTTTTTCTTCACCCGTCCATATATCACAATAGTCACTTATTTGTCCCACTAAAATATGTTTCAGTTGAGTTTATAAGGTTTTAATTTTGTTTAATTTTATTAATAAATATAATATTATATTTGTAAATAAAAACGATAAACAAATTTAAATTAATTGAGATTAAGTAGTATGTATATGTGTATTATATATTATAAAAGTAAACAAAAACTAAGTTAAGTCCTCAACCCAATAATGTAATGAAAAAGCTTTTCATTTTTACAGAGAATGGTATTCTTACCATTTCCCAGAGCTCGTGGCGATTGTACCAGATAACAATTTGTATGCAAAATGCGCTGAATACATCAAAGATAGGAAATCTCTTTCCGATGAATCTGTGGAACCGTTGACGGAAATACTTGGCGACTCGGAGAAAGCTCAGGCCATATTGGATGCTTCTAAAATGTCAATGGGCATGGATATATCCCCCGTTGATTTGATTAATATACAAATGTTTGCTGGCCGTGTTGTAGCATTGAGTAATTATAGGTAATTTAACTTTTTTTTTATGGTATTTTAGGGATAATAGAAAGTAAAACTTGTTTTGTAACTTATATATGGAGGGATTCAATTGGTATTGTGGGGGTCATGTTCTCACATTTTAGTAAAGAATATATGTCATTTTTTTTTAATCTATTACTATTCCATAAAAAATATATTAAATGGCTTGAACTGAGCTTAAATGACATTTTTTTGAGACTTCTTTAAAACAACATATGGTACGACATATGGTAATTTGTAGAGTTGTATGGCAAGAGAGAAGTATAAGTTTTATTTTTTAATTTATTTATTTAGGTATGCGCAAAAATGTTTAAAATATATAGTCAGCTAGCTATAGTAAATATATCCCCAATGTTACAACATCTCTAATATATTTTACATATAAACATATTAATCATAAATGTCTCTTACAGAAAACAAATAGCAGAGTATCTTCACACAAAAATGAATTCTGTAGCTCCAAACCTGACAACTCTGGTGGGAGACCAGGTTGGAGCCCGCCTCATATCTAAGGCAGGCTCGTTGACCAGCCTAGCTAAATATCCAGCTTCTACTTTACAGATTTTAGGTAAAATTTTGTTCAATCACTTGACATTGTCATAGCAGTATGGGAAAGTATTCCTTGGTCTGGTAAATCAAAGTACAACGTTGGATTAAGCCATTCAACACACAATATCTCTAAAATTGTGTGAAAAGTGGCTTAATACGAGATTCCCTCTGCCTATCTGGATATGCCGGAAAGTATGAAAATGAACAGTTTCTAGAATTTTTTTTGTTAAAAACAAACTGTTGAAAAAATCTTATAATAAAATCTTACATTTATTTATAATGAAGAACAACAACAACCAACTTGAATTGGGAGTTTTATTTATTACTATAGAATATTGCATCATAGTATGGATAAATTAAAATTAATGTAAATTTTTATTATAGCTTTTGGATAATGGTAAATGTATAAAATAATTTTATAACAAAAATGTATATATATAAATATATATTGTTTTTTTTCACAGGCGCTGAAAAAGCTCTGTTCAGAGCACTAAAGACCAAATCTAAAACACCCAAGTATGGTCTCCTCTACCACTCAACATTCATAGGCCGAGCTGGACTCAAGAACAAAGGAAGGATTAGCCGATACTTGGCAAATAAATGCTCTATTGCATCCAGGATTGATTGTTTCTCAGGTTTGTTATTGTTGTTATTTCAGAATCACGATTTATCTGGTGGTGGTAGCGGAGTATGCCGTTCTCTGCTGTCTAAATTCTCTCCTTGGGATTGCTCGGAGTGGGAATTGAATCAACCTCCAGATGATGCACCATCATTCATGTTATTAATTTCCATCATCTTATTATTATTAACATCATTAATATTATTATCATCATTATTATTAATATCATTTTTATTAATTTCCATTTGTTTCTCAAAAACAGAAGTCCAAACATCAATCTTTGGTGAAAAACTCCGCCAGCAAGTCGAGGACAGACTGAAGTTTTATGAGACGGGTGACATTCCCATGAAAAATATTGATGTTATGAAACAAGCTATTGAGGAAATGGAGAATGACAACAAACCCAATGATGTCAGTGTTACTAACAGTAGTAAGAAGAAGAAGAAGAAGAATAAAGAGGTTGCAATGGACTTAGATTAAATATTTGAATGTCAATATATGTTTCATTTAAAATGATGTTTTATTTTATGACACTTAATGACAGTTAATCAGTAAATTGACGTCTCTGAGTGAATCTACATGTGTAAGTTGTTTACATTTTTGTATTATGTCAGTTTTTAATTTTTTTTGTAGATTTTAATAATTTTGCTTGCAATAAAATGTTATATTTCTTAGCATAGGATTACTATTTTTTATTAATACTATTATGTCAGTACTGTCTAAGATTATATACAGAGCGATGTGACAGTTTTTTTTTTAGTTTCCGTATATAGTATGATAGATAGATAATACAATTTTGTGGCACAGCACTACAGTATCTAATATCCTTTTTTAATATTCAAATCGGATCAAAGCAAAATATTCTTTATTCAAATAGGCTATTACAAGCATTTTCGAATCGTCAATAACATAAGTGTCAGTATTGTCAGTCCTACTAGAAGCTACCACCAGCTCGGAGGGCAGCTCTGCTGAGAAGAGCTGGAGGAGACATGTTAGACTACACACTGTTTAGACACTAAATGTAATACATTTATTTTTAAATATAATATAATATTAATATATATTTTTTTCTAATTTTAAAAAGTATTTCATAGATGTGTTTTTTTTTGTAATTTTAATGGTTAACTGTATACAGCCTTAATAACATTATATATAAGATAAGTAATAATTAAGAAATACAAATATAAAAATGTATGTGTGGAGTTTTTTTTTGACTTCCAATATCTTTTCTGGTTTTCCTCTTTATTTTACTTTATTTTTTTATTATTTAATTTGATTGTATTATTATTATTATATATACTTTATTATTTCTCTTTTTTTAATTTTATAAAAGTAGTAAACATTTCGCAAGGTAAAATAAATTTATGTAGGTAGATTAATTACGGATAGTCCGAGAATTTAAGCTCATTCATTCTACGGAACCAATCGCCGACGTCTAATCAAATCTCTCTCTCTCTCTCTCCGTCTCAAAGACTAACTTGGAGTTGTCTTGATTTTAGTCATGATTTTTATGACGTCACCAACTACAAGATATATCAAGAAAAACATTTTCTATTTATAATATAAATATATCACAAAGGATGACCATTTGTTAATTATAATATTTAATAATAATAAGAATGTATATGTTGTGACTTTTTATTTAAAATTAATATTAATCACTATTGTACCCAAAAAAAAATTAATTAGGCACTTCTTTTCCTTCGATTTCGGTTTTTCTCTTTAAAAACTCAACTGCTCCGTTCTCCATTTTATTATAAAAAATATGTTTTAAATGAATATAGTGCAGGTTTTGTTACGAAATCTTTGCTTCATATATAATCTACAGGTGTTTGTTGTTCTGTTTCCGTTTTTCAATGCTAAGTTCTTTAGTTTTGAGCGAAACAATATACTTCGCGATGTATGAATGTGAGCATTTAACATTGCCGCCATTTTTATAAATGTCAATATAAATTTAATTTAGGCAAACATCGGCTGTAATAAATCCAAATAATCATTTTTCTGTTAGAAATTTATTAAATGATCGTGTATATATATTTTAGAAAATACCACAATTAACAAGCCCCGATCGCCATTTTGTTATTGCAATTAATTTTTACATTAATATTAACCGACGCCAGTTGAGTTACGAAGAACTTGAATATGTAGGGAATAGAGACGGAGAGCAAGTTGCCTTCTCCACATAATCTACAAGTGTCTTTTGTCCCGTCGGTGTCGGTGTTGCCAGCTATAGGGCCGAGGAGGGTTCCGCATTTGGAACAAAGTATTGCCTGTGGAAAGAAAGTATTAAAATAAATTATTTTGTAATAAATAAATAAAAATAAATCAATAATGAGTTATTAAAATAATAACAAAATATATACAAGCTTTACTTTTAATATAAAATAAATTGTTAGGAATTAATTTAAATAATAAAAATTGACTGAATATTTTTCATCTCCATTTTTCTATATATTATTGACAGTAGGTATATCTAATCAAAATCCATATTTCTCGGCACTAACCTCACTCTTATCAGAGCAATGGAACAGTCTATCCTGCAACAGAAAGGCGGCACCATGCGAGATGAGGGCATCTCTCTCCATCTCCCCGAGTCGGACTCCACCACCTCGTCTCCTGCCTTTGACCGGCTGACGGGTCAGCGCGTCCACTGCGCCCGTCGTGCGCACCTGGGACCGGGACCAAACACAGGGGTAGGGAAATTAATAGTCGTTCATGATAGCCTTGTCTGAGAAGAAATAACAGAAAATATATTATTCCGTCTGCTCGTACACGCGACAGTAATGGGTTCAATTCCAGCTTGATAAATTAGTTATTTTCATTCCGAGACGTAGGCGTTGAGTTCCGCCACTCAACAAGCAATTTCACGACAAATACGACGGAATATGGCGAATGAATACTTCATTTAACAAAAATTGTAAGTTTCTAATAATAATTTCCTTCCCTTAGTGTGTAACAATGGTCTTAGCTGACCCAATGACTATTACACAGAGCCACGCCCACCTGCCACTTGTCGGACACCATGTGCCGCAGCCGCTGGTAGTGCACGAGCCCGCAGAAGATGTCGGCGCGCAGCTCGCGGCCGTCGACGCCGCTGTAGAGGCGCTCCGTGCCGTAGTAGTTGTACCCGCCGGCCTCCAGCACGCGCCCGAAGTAGTTCACGGCCGTGTCGCGCTCCGAGAAGCGGAACGGGGACGCGTCGTGCACCTGCGGGGGACAGACAGACAGACAGACATCATGAATCTATAAGGGATCCGTTTTTTGCCATTTATCGACGGAATCCTAAAAATGAATACCAAAAGCTTTTCATGTGAACAATTAAAAATTTAAATTAAAAACATATTAGGTAAAGCTTACTATAATATTATCATGTGAAATTAAAAGCTGCTTTCGCTCACTCAAGAAGCTATATATAAGAAATATATCTTCTTCTTCTTCTTCTGCTTGGCATTAGTTCCGGCTTCGTTACCCAAGGTCTGCCTTCCGATTAATCTTACTCCACTTTCCTCGGTCTTTAAAATCATTGGACAATCTATTGGCTCTATGCCCTGCGTCACGACATCCGGCCATCCCTTCTTTGTGCGTCCAGATCGTCTAACTTCAGGGACAGACATGTCAAGGTACCCTTCCGACATAGTTCTTAGGTTGGAGCAAAAGATGGCCATACCGTATGCGGTCAGACCGCGTAACGCCACACATCCACTTCTTCATCTCCGCGACGTGTCCGTGGTTCGGGTTCTCGCAAGCTATGTACTCGATACATTCAGTTTAAGACCACCGTTCCCAAGCTCAACCTTCAGGCATTCATTTTACGCTCCAGCACCAGTCGGTTCTCGTCAATGAGTACAATGTCATCGGCCACGAAGGCTGGCCTTGGATGTGGGCCGAGACAGTATCCAGCACTACATGGATAAGAACGGACTAAGCTGAGCCCTGGTGAACTCTTACTGTAATAGTGAAGGGCTTGGTGTCGCCAACAGCGGCCCTAACCACTGAAGCAAAGTCGTTGTACATATCTCTGATAACCTTAATATAGGTTTCAGGAATCCCCGTGGATCGCAACGCTCATCGTAGAGCTCTCCTTTTTAACCTGTAAGTCGCCATCAAAGTTCTCAGGGCAAAAATGGCGTCCATAGTGCCTGATCCTGGTTGAAACCCATACTGAGACTCAGAGACAGTACAATCTCGGCGAAGCCTGAGGTCTATCATGCGCTCGAAGAGCTTCATAGTGTGGCTCATAATGTTAATGCCACTATAACTACCGCAATCTTGAATACTGCCCCTTCCTTTGTAAATATAATAAAGCTGTACCACCACTGATGTAGCATCTATATTCCAGATATGGTTAAACAGGTCAGTAAGTATGAGCACACCAAGAGAGCCTAACGATTTCCACGCCTCGATCGGGATGTCGTCAGGTCCTACCGCTTTTCCGCTCTTCATGCGTCGAAGACAATTACGAGTTTCGTCAAGGGTTATTGGAGCAACAAGTCCGAGGTTAGGAGGTAATTCAGGAGGAAGACTGACAAGGGACAAGAGGACTGCTGAGTGTTCAGCAGCTCTTTAAAGTAGCTTCTCCATCCTCCACACAGGCATGACTACAAAGCAACGTGCCCCGAGAATCTCTGACGCAGAGACATTTTGTAATATCCTGCGTCGCTTTATCTAAAGCACGAGCCAGTTTGTATGTGAGCTTCTGCCCCTCCATCTTCAAGTTGATCGTATAATGGCGACAAACTTTTACTGCGGGCCCTGGCTACAGCTCTTTTGTTGACCCGTTTCGCTGCCAGGAACTCCAGTCTGTCTTCAGGAGAGTTGGAATTCATTTTCAGAATCACCCCCTGCACCTGGCCATCACCACCATATCTCCATGTCAATAACAGGTCCAGCCTTAGTAATGCCAACAACTGGCTTGCCCACTGCAATGATTGCTGAATGAGCTCGATCTCAAGCACGGTCTAGGTGTTAGTCAGTAGATTTTGACTCTCCACTTCCGCCAGGAAGTCAGTATTCTATTATAGTTGGTCCATTTAACAACAACCACTTGATCCTAGGCTTGCGTGTCTCAGCTACTTTTTTTTCGGGGTAATATTATAGTCCATGACAAGGAGGTGATGTTGGACCGTCAGTCTTTCACCAGGAATGACCTTACAGTTGGTCACCCTGCCCATATGACACCGTCTAGTCAGAAAATAATTGATTTGAGTTGAGTGAGACCCGCTCTTATACGTCATAAGGCGCTGAGGTTTCTTTTGAAAGAAAGTGTGCACGAGGGCCAGTTCAGACGCAATGCAGATCCACAGAAAATTTTCTCCCTCTGCACTGCGAAGACCATATCCAAAACCTCGTGAACACGTTCATACGTGGGTAGGGTCGCACCCACGTGACTGTTCAAGTCCCCCCCAACTAAGACAGCTTCGGTAGACGGTATAGCGAGTAGGACCTCTTCATACTGCTCCCAGAATTTCTTATCGTGCTTAATAATTATTACTTATATTACATAATATTTTTATGGAGTATGTATGTATGTAGGTTTTGTTTATAGTTATAAAATTTTTTAGGTATGTATTTAACATATTTTATTACCGATTTCATTTATATTATATTGTAAAATATATTTGTTTTATTTCGTTATATATTAATTTTTTGTTTTTTATATTATTATTTTTTTTAATTTAATTTGCACCGCGTCTTGTTCACCTGTATCAACTAGTCCTTTATTTCCCAAAGGTTGTCCGTAAGAGATTGCTTGAAGCAATAAGACCGCCTTTGTATATACATTTTATATTTATTTGTTTTATTCTAACGTTTTGTGTGTTTTGTTATGTGTGTGCAATAAAGAATAAATTAATTTTAAAAAATTGTGCAAGTTGGTTAAGTTTGTCAACTTTTATACACATAAGTTGTACTATCCGCTGATCTAAAATCAAGAAATTGGTACGGAACCCTCGGTGAGCGAGGTCGACTCCCACTTTAATGATTAATGTTTTGTATTACACTAGGACTAAGTTAATTAGCACTCACATGACCATGCAGGCAAGCCGCCTTCCCCGCCATGCACTCTACCATCATGGCGATCGTCATTCTGGACGGGAATCCGTGAGGATTGAACAGAATGTCTGGTATTAAGCCGGATTCTGTGAACGGCAGGTCCTCGGCCACCCATTTTTGTGAACAAATGCCCTTTTGTCCCGCACGGGAGGCGAACTTGTCACCCACTGTTGGGTTACGCTGTGAAGTGATAAAAAAAGTATTATAAATCATAAATAGTTATTATTAAAAAAAATCTAAAAGAGGGCTATTAAATTGTATATGTCACAAAATAAAAAAAAAAAATTTACTTTGTATGTAGTATTGTACTACACGTTGCCTGTTTTCTCCGTCGCAGCACAAAATAATCAAAAGAGCCCCTCACCTGTATCCTCACCACCACGCAGGCCTTCTTCGGCGCCTTGGCGGAGAAGTCTCCGCAGAGCCGCACGCTGTCCACGAACACCTCCTCCTTGCCGTGATATTTGGACACTACGAATTGACTCTTCTCTCCGTCGTAGTAGCTGATATGACAATAATAAATTATCTAAAATATTCTGACTTGCCAAACGATTAAACTAACGACATAAATGTGTTGTAACAAGCGTATAAGAGTTTCAACGGTCGGAAACCTTGGAAGATAAACAAGGGGGCGCGGGTTCAATTTCTCTGCCATTTACTGCGCTACTTGAATAATACAAAATTACATATCTATCTGAACAATATTTGCTAAGTAGGCAATTCTTTACTTATGGTTCAGCTGGTGTCCCAGAGGCCTATTATCTCCAGTAGCTATGAAGATGTAGATGTACAGAGTTCTCTACTATTTTATGTTATTAGAGATTATATCTTTAAGAGGCCGCTTTGGCGCTACAGCACAGGTCCTTAGTGGAAACTACGAGGCTAAAAAAATATTATATATAAGCACATGCAATTTAAATAAAACCCATACCAATAAAAGGGATCCTCAGGCTGAACCCTCGCCCCCACGGCCGGCAGCCCGTCCTCGTCCACGTGCTGGGCCAGCTCCTGGCGGGAGGGGTCTCTGCAGAAGTAGGAGGAGGAGTGCTTCAGCTCTATGAAGTTGGACTTGTACACGGTGCCCGCCGCGAAGCCCCTCTCGTACGACGATTTGTTTATTATCATAGCGTCTTCCATGTCGTAGCCCTGTTTGAAAGAACAATAAAAAAAATCTGTGTGTAGATAAAAAAATTTTTGGATTTTTTTTTATAAATTTTGAAAAATTTATAAATAATTGAAAATATCAAGAAAGAGAGAAACCATTAAAAACGAAAATTAAATGAACGAGCGGGAAAATGACTGACAGGTTATATTAACATTATAGCTATTAAAGTATAGATGAATAACATAAAACCTTTTTTTATTATTTATTCATTATTTCTTAATTCAATAATTTATCTATACATTAAGTGTTATTCACTTATTAGTGCCATTAGTAATAAATAGTAGATTAGTAATAAAAATAAATACACAGACATGAATTATAGATAGATATTCAGACAATTGAATGAATGAATGTCTGTATTTACGAATGAACGTTTTTATGTAAATGAAAAACTATGTCCATTTTCTTAACTCTAATGAGTGAGAGACATTATAATATATTGGAGAAAACATAGCAACGAACCAAGGAGCTTGCTGTTGATGAGAATGATAACTTCTTCTCTTCAAGAATGACGGTAAGATTCTTTTATATCTATATAACCATAGCAACTGCTGGTTGGCTAGAGTTGGAGGACTCACGGTGTAGGATATGACGGCGAGTATGGCGTTGGTGCCGGCGGGGTAGTCGTCCAGGCCGAGGCGGTCGTGCTGCAGCGGCCGGAACAGCGGCGCGGCGCCGCTCTGCAGCCGGTACAGCTTGGTCTCCGCGCTGGTGCGCCACGTGTGGATGGGCGTGCCCATCGTCTGCTTGCCCATCTGGCACTGGTACATGTTGCTGCGCCGACAGAGGGTTACTATTAGATGTCATTTCCATTGCACGAACTTAAAACAAAGTTACGTATTCATAATTTTATTCTGATTATTTATTTAAAATATATATTTTTTTGTAAGTAAATATCAAATTATTCTTAATGTTTGGCACATAAGAAATTTAGCTGTATTTTTTCAAATATAATAATACCTAATCATCAAATATAATCAATACTATATATGAGGGGTATAATAGCAAAGGCACTTCAGTCCAAAAATACCTTTTTTAAACTAAACACTAAACCGTTCGGAAATTGCAACAATATATATATATATATATATATATATATATATATATATATATATATATATATATATATATATATATATATATATATATGAGAATAAGAACCCGCACTTACCGTGGCGACTGATTACAATCGGGCATCGGCACCAATTGCGCGAGATTGCTCATAAACGCCGATTTCGACAGTTCCAAATGCGTCGTTTTACCTGGGAACAAATTATAATATTAGTATCCCGCATATAGCAAAGCAGAGAGAACTGAGTGATATGATACTCTGTCCTACACTTACTGCCAAATTGTTGAGACATTGTGTGTTCGTGAAGAACAAAGGAATGCCGCGTTATGTCTACTAGCGAGGAAATTTAATTCATTCATTCATTCTTCCGAGTGGGCCTCGAAGCCATCAGTCAGTCAGTCAGCTCTTGGGCTCCATGCCCCGCAACATGACGTTCAGTCACAGTTCCGAGGTCGGAAAATGGCAATTTAGCTGACGCTCTTGGAACTTATCCACTAGCTTGAATGAAAACATTACAGTCCAATATGCGAGGAATGGATGGTCCCTCCATGTGTCAAAATTGTAGCACAGTAATGCATACTTGAGATGACATTGTTTTTTTACCAAAGATCCAAAGAAAAGTCTAAAACGACCGTACCTTTAATGACCTCGGCCTGCGTGACGGCCACGTCCAGGTACAGCTGCTCCATGGTGCCGAGGAGCTCCAGCTGGCCGGAGCCGAGGTTGATGACCGGCCGCACCAGGCGCGCCTCCGACGTGAAGAGGAACACGCCCGCGTACTGCGCGCACAGCTTTAACGGACAAGAACGGAGAGATTACAGTTAAACAGTTAATAAAAAAATTAATTCAAACGTGTCTGTTGTGTGATTACTGTTAGCATTTATTTTTGGATATCAGTAGTTAAAGCGCTTGAAATGTATCCAAGAGGTGCGGGTTCGACTCTCGCTACATAAAATTCTTTATACGTTTTGTTTTATCGACAGTGGAAATAAAAATTCACTTTTCAATTCAGTACCCCGAATGAGAAACAAACCCACAACTGTAGATTATTTTACTTGTTGCTCGCTACACTACGAATAATCAAAAATCAAAATATTCTTAATTCAAATAGACTATTTCAAGCACTTTCGAATCGTCAATTAACATAAGTGTCAGTATTGTCAGTCCCACTAGAAGCTACCACCAGCTCGGAGGGCAGCTCTGCTGAGAAGAGCTGGCGAGAAACTCAACAGTTGCTCTTTTTAATGTAAATTTACAATATATTTACAACTGTGGCTAGCCTCCCGAACATACTTGAACATTTATAATCAACTCACAATAAAATTTAAAGTATTTACAAATAAAATAAATTAATATAAGCAATAAATAATATTAATACATAATATTGTAAACAAAATTACAGAAATTATAATAATGTAAATATACATAAGAAAGTAGTGTTTAAATTTACCTTTCTAATAAAATAACCTTAATTAACCTGTTTCGAGATATTTTTTCAAGGAGTCGGTCTTGCGACGTACACACGTTAATCCACTGCTCTCTAACCTACATTCAACTTTGAACTTTATCTACTTACATTTAAGTGTTAGTTTCTCTTTTGTATTTCTTTTACAATTTGTAACATTCTTTCTTTCTTTTCTTTTAGTTTCTAAAAACACTTTATCTGTGTGTTTTGTGTATAAATAAATTTGGACTAAATTTTGGACTTTAATTTTAGTTTTATAAGAAATACGTAATAATAAATAGTAAATAAACTAACATTCCCTGTTCCCTATATACGTATAAGTACAAATTAATACATATATACTTATAAGTACAAACATTTATTAATATATTAATACATATATACTTATAAGTACAAACTAATACATATATAAGTACAAACATTTTTAAAACACTCACCTGTTTCTTCGGTATCAAAACGATCTCGGTGCTGATGGGCACCTCCCCTTTCACCTTCAACGTCCTCACATAGGAGGTGACCTTCCCCGCGATGTCCTCCGGCAGGAACCCCACGAGCCGGCCGTCTATGAGCACCGGGTACTTGTACACGTCGTGGGAGGGTGGGGTTTGGGTTATGGAACTTATTGGCTCCATACCTAACAGGGGACGAATAAAATGAAGCGTTATTCCACACTAAGTAAAGAGATTTTTTTTAGAACACACAAATAAGTTGTAACAAGTGTATATCAACCTAAGCAACTAGAGCGCTTGGACGGTTTCCAAGAGGCGCGGGTTCAAATCTCGCTACGATCAAAAATTTACATATTACTAAAAGTATTGTAGTATTATCTATTTATCTATTAAAATAATCGATCGAGACCACCATGGCGCTATGGGGCAGCGTTTGCAAAACATCACGCCCATGGGCTCGATTCCCATGACGGTTAATGAATGTACATTTCTTGTCTCTGGGAGACAACCTGCAGCGTTGAGTTCCGCGCCTCAATACGGAATATCTAGAAAAACTATAGGATAATGGGTACTATTATGTATACTATATACGGCGGGAAGTTAGAAAAAAAATGGAATTTTAATATTATCTTATATTAATTTGAGGAATTAATTCTTTTTTTTTCAAATTTCATTTTAATGACAACATTTGAAGAGTGTCTCAACGTACTCGCGCGGGTCATGAGATCGATCTCCATTCTCCATTATAATATAATTTAAATTATTTTTCATACTACTGGAGAAAAATTAAAAAAACGTAGTGCCTTGTCACTCAATTTTATCTGTCTACTGAATAGAAGAGCGAAGTCGCCTCTGAATATAATCGAATACTTACCGCATTTCTCTAGAACAAACGGCAATGCCGCCAGCTGCTTAGGATCAGGTGGTTGCGTGACCTGGCAAAAAAACATTAAAATTATTTATACTTACATTTCTAATATTCTTCAATGTTTAGAAAATAAATGACGAAATCAAATTTAGGTGCTATACTTATCAGAACCCCCTTAACTTCGCCAAAACAAGAAGTCATACAAATATGACTGGAACCATATACCCCATATACATACCCCCACAACATGGGGTCACAACTAGGGTAGGGTTATCTTGTACTTGTCTAAATCCGAGTGAAGTTGCTTTCCTTTCTCCATATATTGAATAATAATAACAACAAAATATATGTTAACATATAAACATAACAAAATGAATGTCACAATTCATATATAACATATCTATATACTTTATATCTATATACTTTATTTTCGAATGTTGTGAAAGCTTTCAAGGAACTTGTGTTACTTGGACAATTTCAGTTACATTAAATATCTATCTGGGAGATTTTATTTTACGAGGTCAAATCCGGTAGATTTCCGGATTATCGAAGGTGAGTGATGGGTATCACCATATCACCACAACGAGCAGGCTCACCTGCGCGGAGGCGGTGAGGTGGTTGAGCAGTCCGCAGGGCGCGCCGTCGGGCGTGTGCACGGGGCACACGAAGCCCCACGCGTCGGGCAGCAGCTGGCGCGCCTCCGTCGTGCGCATCTCCATGAAGAAGGACCCGCGGTGGATGGCCCTGGGGTACGAATGGAGGTTTTAAAGCGCCTTAAGTATATTATAATGCACAGATAAAAAGTTATTTATTTTAAAAAATAAACTTGAAATAAGATGTTTAAAATAAATTCTTTCAACCTTCCCTGCTATGTATATATATATATATATATATATATATATATATATATATATATATATATATATATATATATATATATATATATATATATATATATATATATATATATATATATATATATATATATGTATATATATATATATATATATATATATATATATATATATATATATATATATATATATATATATATATATATATATATATATATATATATATATATATATATATATATATATATATATATATATATATATATATATATATATATATATATATATATATATATATATATATATATATATATATATATATATATATATATATATATATATATATATATATATATATATATATATAAGTTATTTATTTAAGTAATTTATTTTATAAGTTATTTATTTTAAAAAATTTATTTAATAAGTTATTTATTTTAAAAAATAAACTTGAAATAAGATGTTTAAAATAAATTCTTTCAACCTTCCCTGCTATATATATATATATATATATATATATATATATATATATATATATATATATATATATATATATATATATATATATATATATATATATATATATATATATATATATATATATATATATATATATATATATATATATATATATATATATATATATATATATATATATATATATATATATATATATATATATATATATATATAATATATATATATATATATATATATATATATATATATATATATATATATATATATATATATATATATATATATATATATATATATATATATATATATATATATATATATATATATATATATATATATATATATAATATATTATATATATATATATATATATATATATATATATATATATATATATATAATATATATATATATATATATATATATATATATATATATATATATATATATATATATATATATATAGATATATATATATATATATATATATATATATATATATATATATATATATATATATATATATATATATATATATATATACATATATATATATATATATAAATATATAAATAAATATATATATATATATATATATATATATATATATATATATATATATATATATATATATATAGATATATATATATATATATATATATATATATATATATATATATATATATATATATATATATATATATATATATATATATATATATATATATATATATATATATATATATATATATATATATATATATATATATATATATATATATATAAATATACTTACTTAAAATGCGACATATATCTCATTCTGTTAATATTTTCTGCTACAATAGTAAGTCCTTTGTACTGAGCCAGGTTCACATTATTGGAAGGTGCGTTACCGGTTGCCAGGAAGGTTTCCATCCTCTGCTCAAGTGAACCCGCCATTTTTAATATATTTTGTAGTTCTTTCTGGAAGAGAAATTATATGTTAATAATTATACATAACATATGTAGTTACTTGTGAATATATAAGCAAAATCGTTTGTTTTACTTATTTATTTAAATATTAATATATAAAAAAATATAAATTTAGTTATATTCATATTTTCTACAATCTTTTATTTTAGATTCACGCTGTATTCCTAAAATGGCAGCCCTTTAAAGACATTGCGCTTTGAGTGGTGGAACTCAACGCTGCGCTATGTCTTGTAACCAGAGCGAGGAAAATGAAAATAATTCATTCTCCCCTCATAGGAATCGAACCCCTATCCCTATCGAAACCCCACGAGGTTACACAGGCAGACGCTGCAGCACTGTATATTTAGCATTTAAAGCTATCCCAGCCTCAATATGGATGAAGATGAGTAAAATTTAAACAGTACTGATAAAGATAATAAGCCCACAAATAATATGTCAAAAATACTCACCATATTAAAAGTAAACTTCTTAGCTGATTTGGCTCTTTTCAATATATTTGCTTTTATAATATATAGTAATGTCTGCAAACGTTCCTTTAGGACCTGGAGGTACAAGTGACCCCCCACTTGCAATTCTTGGACCATTACAGCATCAGCACCTTCAACCTAAATAAAATATATAATAAATATATCTATCTTATTATTAATATTTGAATGGAGAATAATAGCTATTTTAATAAACAAAATTTGTTTAGTATTTTTTAGTACTGAATTTTTTTTAAGTGTTGCCTAATGAGTAGCGGAACACAACGCCGCGTTTTATTGTTCTGGTAACACCATCTTACGTCAAATGACAGCTTAAGTCAAATGATAGTAACATTTGTTTAATATTTTCTATAGACATCCTTCTGGTGGCTTCGGCCCTGACAGAATGGTGATATCAACTTTGTAATAAAATTTTTAATTATTAAAATAATTCACTGACTTACATATATATTATGTATAAACTAACGTATTATTGTGAGAGATAATAAGAAAAATCAAAACTAACCTTACACTTATTCTGTGCCAAGTCGAATAATTTCTGTGCCATATAAACTAGAGCATGGAACTTATCACTGTATTCATCTAGATGTATTAAAACACATCTTTTTAAAAGAAAATCTGCGGCATCCTCATCTGATTTCCAAGGTGGCAGCTCTGAAAGCCGTGGCCTGAACATCCTTCCAAGATAAGATTTACATTCAGCTGAAGTGTGGAGACCTTGCTCATGGAGTTCCCTTAGCATGTTTTGTATGCAGCTGTAAATTATATGTTAAAAATAACGCACATATAATGGTTTTCAAACATTATAAAAGTATATTTTGAATAGTTCATTTATTTAAGAAAGCTATAATCTAACTTATTTACAGTTAGAATTACATCCAACATCTAGAATGTATCATGTGTACAAAAATCTTAATTGTTTCTCTTAGTTACTCAGTGTCACATTTTGACATGCCACAATGGGGCACTCAAATTAAGTGAAATCATGAGTGGAGATGAAATCCCTCTACCACTTTTATACTTAATACTACGGTTGCCTTGATATATGGCTATATAAATTTTTTAAATTATTTTCAGCTTTACACTGTATCCCACACATTGCAGGGTAGGTAGAGGGAACCATATAGGCTCAAAAAACTTAGTGTAACTCCTTTCCGTGCTTTCCACGTTTCGAGCCAATTCAAATTCAAATATTTCATAAACCGTCACATTTACAGGAACAGGCCTTTGTGCCTTTGCACCACGGCAGTCCTCACCTCTATATTATTAAAACAAAATACTAAAGTATATTACTTACTTAACATAATACAAATCATTTTTCTTTCCATTCAATAATAATCTATATATGTAATGATCTGGACAATCAACAAGACACTTCATAATTAAAATCAGCGGAGCGTAGTACATGACTTTGCGATGAGAGAACATTAGCTTACAGGTGCCATTTTGGAGGAAATGGAGTACATTGTTCTAGAAAAAAAAACAGAATTATTTTATAATATACACACATGCCTAGTAATCATTTTATGATATTTTTAATGTAATTTTTTTTAACATATATATTCACATGCTTGTATATAACAGGGCAGGCAAAGAGTATTTAATGTAAAGACACTTAATTCTCCAGCTTTCCATCTGATTTTGAGACACTGAATGCACTGAGTCTACCAGAGAGTAGAAATGAAAATCATTCCCTGATTGGGGATCAAATTCACAATATAAAATTATATAGTTAATTATTTAGATAAATAAATAAATACTCTATGATAAACTTATTATAAGAAAAAAAGTATAAAGCAATGCTCACTGTACTGGTTTGATCAGACTTCACACAGCGCACCAAAACGCCAAAATCAGAGAACAGATTGCCTCTCATTTTCCACCCTGATCTTTTGATTGCAACTGGATAGTTGCGACGTGTCACTAACAGCATACGAGCTAAACGCTCATGGCCCTGAAATGAATACATTTGTTATATAAAAATTTGTTATCATTTACCAATTGAAAGTTGTTCTGTTTTTTGTTAATATTTCTTAATTAAATAGTTATAGCAACATATTGTACCTTAATTATAAAATAGCCACCCCATTCATCAGCATGTTCATTTTGTTTCACAAGTTCTTCTGGTGATAAATTAGCTAAATGACATACTTTTGACTGTAAATATAATAAAAATAAATACAATATAAATAAAATTATTAAAAATATTAATTTAAGAAACAACTCTATTTCTTATTTTACCTTTAGCATTATAGGTAACGCTCCAAGTGACCTATCCATAGTAGTAACTTGTCCATCGATATTAAAACTCAATCTAATTTTAAAATCTCCTTTATAAGTGGCAGCTCTTTGTCTACATTCTGTTGGACTAACTTTCTGATTTTTAACTCCAACTGCCTCCATTGGAACACTTGGTTTCGCAAACGCAGCTTCATCTATCGTTATCTTAATCTTCTCACCGCTAGGCATTTCAAATTCAGCGGGTATTAGATCTGCTATGGCAGCTTTTAAACCATCTTCAATCATATAATTGAACGAGTCTATATGCGGAGTTCCCAGGCATTGTAAATACTAAAATGAAAAAATGTATATTAATTTAGGTTTTATTGTTTATTTTAGTTTTTTGCAAAGATAGGATGGATAGGATTTTGTAAAGGTAGGATTATTGTTTATTTTAGTTATTTGTAAAGATATTAAATCAGGGTAAGTCGCCAAATTACACTGTACTTACTGGGTTAGGTGTCTTTGGAGGTTTCCGATAGTTAGGATTACTAGTGTAAGCCAAAGAAGGCTTTTGAAGTATCTTTTTTGGGTCCATAATGTTATACAAGTGGTCTCATTTAGTAAAATTGATTCTTTTACACACAAACGAAAATTAAAAACACGTGCAAATGATGTTGACGTCAAATTCAAATACACAACTTGACATTGACGTTAGATAAAATGTAAACAAATTAGTTCAGCTAGAAACGCCCTAAATAAAGAGAAGAAGTAGAACAGATTAGAGCAATATTAATAATTAAAGTATATATTGTTATAAATGTAATAATAATAAAATAATTGTAATTTGTATTGTATAAATAGAAATATTCGTACAATATTATATTATATTTTTCCAGCAACATAATACGTTTAATTTTTTTAAAAGCAAATTCTTAGTTAACATACAGTGTTGGAAGATATATAAGGCGCTAAAGAATATAAGAAAGCATTTATAGCATCCAAGAGAAAATTTAAGCTATTTCTTTTTTGCTGAATCTATCTAAAATTTGATGAAGATTGTCGTGACACTTGGGGAAAATTAATTACTCTCATATTCTTCGCTCTGGCAACAGGATAAGGACAAGTTGAATGCTGGAAAGCGGAGAAACGGAGTATCTTAAAACTAGGTTCCCTCTGATACAGTGTGAAGGCGAGAATGATCATATGAACATACTTAACGTAACGGAAATTTGCAAAACAACAGCTAATTAGTAGTCGCCAAACATTTAGACAGAAGTCGTCCGAGACAATTCATCCGTTCCAAATATACCTCGTGACCACAATCAGAAGACAAAATGAGCATTGTGGCAGCTCAGAAGACGGTACATGGGACGGTCATTGACCGGCGGGCCCCGGCCCCGGCCGTGACATAGGTGGGACGCCGTCGCCTGTTACGGCCACAACGGCGTGTCTTAGGGACAGAGTGTAACCTTCCGTTGTAGTGACGGTTGGCTAGAGAGATGGGTTCATCGGGGTAAGAAGGACGTTACGAGGGCGTCGAAGTAATGGGTGTGGATGGGGAGCGTATTTAGACGCTTCTACTATAAGGGGTTTGGAGTGGGAGTCTGCGCGCTCGTAGTAGCGCTTGGCTATGCCTTTGCAGAACTCTTTTAATTATTCTAATTCGAAGTCTTTATGTAGGTCCACGTTACGAATATGCCAAGGGCATCCGGATACCATTCTAAAGAATTAATTTTGGACTCTCTGAAAGAGATCTATCTTGGTGTGTGCGAACACCACGCAAGCGTATGTCATGACGGAGCGGATGCAAGTTTTATATAAGCTCAGCTTGTTACGAAGTGACATTTTACTCCGCTTGCAGATAAGGGGGTATAGCCTGTTCAGAATGAACGTGGCTTTATTTCTCACGTGCTTAATGTGAGGTCGGAACGAAAGACGGGAATGGCGTTCCCAAGGGATCGGTTTACAATTACATTTTTTATTACATAATCATCATTTGTAGTGGCCGCCTCAATTGCCCCAATACCTAGACTGTAGTCTGTACATGTAACTAAATGTAACTTTATTAGAAATTGAGAAACATTATTTATTATTCACAGTGGTATTAAACAACAGTTAGTGGCCCTATTAAATGGTAAATAAATCCTTAGGGTATTTCGAAACAATATACAATGAAATTCGTTATAATTAGAATTCCATAAGAGACACATATACTGTTATTGCAAATAGACATGCATGATTGTTATGCAAAGATTGGTAGCGACAGCTTTAAGGCACTTAATTTTGTCAATTTAGCCCCAATTTAGCTAATCGAAAAAAAAACAATATTATTTGAAATATCCCCTTAGCTGTTCTTTATCTTTAAGTGACAGTTGACACAGCGAAGACCATTGCCGCAGAAAGATTCTCGTAGCCAAAAACCGGATGATGTTCGTTGAACAGGCCCCCTGCCAGGTGGACCGACGATCTGATCAAGGTCGGTCAAGGTCGAGGAGCCTCTGGATAAGGACAGCACACAACCAATTAATGAGGAAGAAGGCTATGTTCAGCAGTGGAATATATATAATACATATAGTCTATTTATTTAAATATGAATTTTACAGTCGTTAAATACACTTTGTCGGGCGGGAAGTTCCCGGGCAGGAAGTTCTCTACCTGCTGTACAAAAAAATCGAAGGAAATTAATAATTATTGACTAGTTGATAGTTGATGCACCACATCACATCACAGCACAGCACAGGGTTCTGTTCCGTTCTGTTCTACGGTAATGGCATTGACTAGTTGTTAATGTTTCTACATTTCAACTTTTCAATGTCATGAGGGTAGTACGGCCTAGTTTCATATTGAAACATCGTTTGCCGCCAACGCTTCTCAATCTTGTAATGATAAAATGATTCAATGGTTGCTACCATTGAATCATATATATATATATATATATATATATATATATATATATATATATCTATATATATATATATATATATATATATATATATATATATATATATATATATATATATATATATATATATATATATATATATATATATATATATATATATATATATATATATATATATATATATATATATATATATATATATATATATATTTATATTGGTAACTTTTACATATATATTTCCAAAGTCACAAAGCACACTTTTATTTACTTGCGAGGATGGTGAAATAAATTACTCATTCCTTCTTGTTTAACTATTCCCCTACTGGTGACCTCTCTTCTACTAGTAAAATAAAATGTGACGTAGAAATCCCCCATTCAACACACACTGCTCCGAATTTGGGCCAAAATAGAAGAACGCATATCTTAGTACCAGCAAGTACATGGTATTCACATATTTATTCGACAATAAAAAAGATCTTGCAGAAGTCTATTTGAATAAAGAATGAATTTTGAATTTGAATTAGGTTCTCTCAAAGAAAACATATAAAAAATTGAACGCAACGACATTCGTCCCGCGCCTCATAGGTACCGTCCAAGCACTCTGAACACTAAGCCATGCGTTCTTCCTCACGCTGCGTCGAAATTCTTATATGCTTTATACAACTTATTATGCATATTGTTAGCATCTCTGTAGGGAGATTTTTCAAATTTCCACTATCCAAAGATTATTGCAAAGAACAATCATGTGGCGAGAGAGTATGCTATTTTTATTAAATGCGTTCAAATTTTAATATGTTTTCTTTAAGTATATTTTCTATCATTAGTGTGGATTAACACTTCAAAAATCATCAAAATACCTAACCTACCCTGCTAGATGAAGCGAGAAACTGGAAAAAAAAATGTCCACTAAACTCAAATTCATATTGAACTCACAACCACCTCCATTTTCAGACTAACTACATTGTCATTTATTAAGTAACTATTAAAAATAATTAAAAATATAAGGAAAAGAAAGTCCTTGAAGTAATTAGCTTTTGTCATGACTTAGTTCGTAGTAGCTTGTAAATACTTTTATCCACAATTACAATTGAAGATCATATTAATTATAAGAAGTACCAGGTAAGTATCGGTTGATCTGTAATTCAATCAACTCGATAGGTTCAATAAGGTTAGTGGAGTTATTAAAAAGATTTAAACATGTCTATATTTTTTTAACACTGCGCGTGTGCGTTGTTGTTTTTTTTTTATTTGATAAAAAATAAATGACTGCTGTCGTGGTGCAGCGGCATGGAGATCGACTGTAAAGGCAACGGTTGTAGGTTAGATTCCATTTCTAAAAGAATGATTTTTTTTTTAATTTTACTCACTCTGGGAAGAAGACAAAGTCCGGCTTCGAGTTCCGCCTCAAAAAGCAATGTGTCGAAAGGTGGAAAGCGGGGAACAGAGTATCTTAACATTAGAGTACTTAGGCTAGGTTAACATTAGGCATAAAATATTATATATTATATAAATTATGTTATGTTAGAATTTAAGTCATAGCCTTAAGTCATGGTACCAGAGCTACTAGTCAAAGCCAGGAAATTAAAATAATTCTTCACTCCCCCAATTGCAGATACTCTACTAGTAATACATATATTAATTTAATTTAACATATATTAATTTAATTTACTTCACTATTTTTTGCTGTAGCATAAATTGAAAGATGGAAAAACAAACTTGTTTATGGTTGTTGTTGTTGCACCTTAACTTCTATTTTAGTTAATTTTATTTATAATGAATTTTTAATATACGGTTTTATTTTTTTTTGTCATTATTTTTTATATTGTAGATAATAAAAGGAGAAAGTCCTGTCACTTAACACGCAATTTCTCAGAATTGGCCAGAAAGTAGGGAACGGAGTGTCTTGACACCAGGTTCCTTCCCTCTGTCTATCCTGCTATATGCGGGAAGTAGCGTGAAGCTATTTTATTTTATTTTGTTTTAATTAAAATGTTTATAGTCATCCATTAGCTAGTCATTTCTTATCACAGCTTATTATCAATCTTTATAGTGTAGAAGCGACGCGTTATCAAAAATATAGATTTTTTTGTTATCTCGTTTACCAGCACATTTTAATATGTAGCTGATGATACAATCAGTACAGTTCTGGTACCATTTCCAAATATTGACTAACGATTTCACGGAATATTATACAATTTATTACATCAATAAATCTTATAATTTTCAAACATGTCTCAAATTTAATGTAGGATGAATGGTTGTTTTAGTTAATGTACTCGTATGTAGGTTTGTATGTATGTATAGTAAATAATAGTTTCTTCTCTTCTAGCTTTAATCCTTCTTTGTCGATGGTATCCTAATTAAATTGTTTAAATTTTTTATTTAATAAATTACAAATAAAGTGCCGCACCAACACAGCGCAGCGTCTGACTGTAAATGCGACGGTTATAAATTCGATTCCTATTTGCGAGAATGAATTATTTCACTTCCTCGCTCTGGTAACAAGGCCAGGCGTGAAATTAAGTCCTGCTACTCAACACGCATTTTCCCGAAAATTTGGCGGAGAAACGGAGTGCCTTAACACTAGGCTCCCTCTGTCCACACTTTCGAACGTTTAATGTTTAAAACATCACACTTAACTTATCCTTGTTTTATACTACAAGTATTGCGTTTAATTTCGTCTCATCTAAAATATGCCTAAATTGTTATCGCTTACCATGATATAGATGACGCGTTGTTCCCGATCGACAGAGCAATTTTTACGCGTTAGGTATGTATAATTGTTATTATTAAATAAACTCTAATTAATCTTTTTACAGTACTTTAGGATTATTAAATAAAATGTACAATTAGTGGAGCTAAGTAATTATAATTTATTTAATTTGTTCACTGTCTCGAGTTTAAACTGGGTGAAAATTCAAATGTGAAGTGCTTTTCTCCAGAAATTATATTTTTTTATATTATGTAATCATGATCATGTCCACGAATCTAAATTTAAAATATCTTACAGCATAACGAGTGTTTTTGCCAATGCTTCTTTCAATTTATTTACATACAGAATATGTTATATCTACATAAAGATGAGAAGGTGAAAACAATAGTTATTATTATTACAAAAAAACTTATTAAAAAAAAACAAAAAAAGTATAAAACAGATAAAGAATAAATCACATGACTATGATGAATATAAGTATGATTATTTAAATACCTATCTATTATTCTTTATTCAAAAACTATATATTAATGATAAATCCTATACATTAAATATGACAAAGTTTGGAGGTAAATTTAAATAACGCAAGTCCAACGTGCACTATGCAGGTCATTACATACAAACTAAATAGTTTGGCCAGTGTTCCAAAATCCGGCACGATCGCCGAGCGCGTCCAGTCCCGTGCGCTGCGCGTTATATAATTAAAAAAAAAACTTACGTCACATGTGAAATTTAGTTGTGTTTTTTATAATTGTCTGTGCAATTAATTTAAATTAATCATTTTATTGCTTTTTGTGTTGGTAAGTATTTATTTTTATTTGTTGTTATTTATTTATTTAAAAAAATCTAATTTTTTTGGTAATTCAATAATGAAAGATAAATTGGATGTTTTAATTATAATGTCATTTCTGGAAAAAAAAATGGAATAACAATGTGGTGTAGGTATTTTTACCTATTCATTAGTAGATTAGATAAATTTGATAAATATTAAACTAAATATGCGACGAGCATGTGCATTTCGAATATTTTTATGTATAATATTAAAAAAGATTCATGTTTCATTATATTCATAATTGGGAATGGCTGGAAAAGCTAATCTGTATGCCTGTTTTTTTCATGACTTTTAATAACGAAAACTATTTTAGCAAATTTAAGTGAAAGGTTTAAGATTTATTTGAGCAGCACATTTTTTTTTAAATATAATATTCTACCCGCATAATGAGGTCTTATTAAGTTTAATATATGAAAATAATTCTTTCTACGATAAATAACAATTTAATGATAATTAATAACTTGTAAATACCTACTTACCTGTAAAGTAGATAAAAATATTTGAAGATATTTTCCCACACTGATGTGGGTAGATCCGTACTTATGTAAGTACACGTAGTTACCTACACTATGTTCAAAGAACCGGACATTCTGGATAAACTCATTGAAATTCCATATATATTTACATGTAGCAAGATTGGGGCTTCAAATCCCGCTTTAAATTTTTAAACAATTCTTTTATATAATCGCAATTACGCAATGTACGAATAACGAAATTTGAAATTGAAATATAAAAAATTATGAATAGAAAATAAATAATTTAATGTATCCTGAAATGTTATTTTATTTAATTCAATAGTCAAATTTATTTTGTATCCGCCGAATACAGCAGGATTGGGCGCAGAGAACGTAGAGTCAAGACACTATGTTAGTCACTTATCATACGAATTCGAGACGTTGCGTGTTAATTGGTGGAACTTAGCATCACTCTTTATATTACTAGAGTGGGATTACTAGAAAATGAAAATAATTTATTCCCTCGAGTGTGGATAGTGCCCACAACTAAGGCAGTTAAGGAGTCTTACTTCAAGTTATTATTTTCTAATAGTAACCAGAGGCCCCAAACATGTTATTCCGCTGAACTTCCTGGTCACTACAGCTAATATTGAGAATTTGAGGCAGTGTATGTAGAGCGGCAGAGCTCAATACCTCGTTTTTACTGGCAAAAGCGGGAAAATTGAGATATATTCAGTGGGCTTCGAACCCGCAAACGTCGCATTAACAGTCAGATGGTTGACTCACTGCTCTACAACGTTCTCTACTGTTTATGTGAGTGAGCGCACAAATATGCTTCTTACGATATGACAATTGACATTAAAAACTTAGACCTTCTAGATTATGGTCTCATATAATGTTTATGTATTATACATAATATGTATGTAAAACAAACTTCCCTCTTGAATTACGCTGTCTTTTAGTAAAAACCGCATTAAAATAAGTTGCAAAGTATGTATATATGTAAATATGTATATATGTATTATATATATAATATGTATATATATATATATATATATATATATATATATATATATATATATATATATATATATATATATATATATATATATATATATATATATATATATATATATATATATATAATATGTATATATATATATATATATATATATATATATATATATATATATATATATATATATATATATATATATGTACTTGGATATATATGTGAGTTTACAAATTTATATGTATTTATATAAAATATGGGCAAAGTCTTTCCTTATAATGTACTCGTATACTGTCTCTTAATGGTTGAATGTATAAGGCCACCATTGCACGTTATAGTATCCGTTTTCGTTGTAATCATTTGTAATATTTTTTTTATATGCAATGAAGTATTATTTTTAATGCATATAGCTTATATAACATTATATAATATTTTTTTTATTTATGTTTTATTTTATTTATATAGCCTGCAGCGTTCATCGGTTAGTGGACTATCCAACTCAAAACTATTTATTTTCATATAGACCTTTAGTTCCTGAGATTGGAGCGATCTAATATTGGTCTAAATGTAAAGATAATAAAAGAAAGATGTACTTTTTGAATCTGTTGTATTACATATACTTATTTATGATTTCTTAATTTATATGTATATATATATATACATATATATATATATATATATATATATATATATATATATATATATATATATATATATATATATATATATATATATACATGTATTTTCTTAAAAAAATTAAAGACGTCAAACCGATAACCTTTCACATACGTATATTTATTTAATTTACATATTTTCACTTGAACTTTGATTAATAAATAAATATATAAAAATTGACGTTGTTGTGACGCAAAAGGAAAGTCTAAGTCATATCTCTCAGTGTAGTAGAGTAGGTTTGCAGGTTGAAATCGTAATGATAGAAAAAAGGGCACAGTACCTAATTATAGTTATCCACTAGCAATATATATATATATATATATATATATATATATATATATATATATATATATATATATATATATATATATATATATATGTTCAATATTTTATTTAGGCGAAAGGTAAACGTGTGTGGTATACGTGCTTCTTCCACGTAAAACCCGATCCCGCTGGAGTTCCGGGATAGAAAGTAGCCTATATGTTGCTCCATAACCTCCTCTATCTTAGCGTGAAAGTTCCAGAAATTAATTAAAAGAAATTAGTTCAGCAGTTCCAGATCCAGAACAAATGGAAAGACAGGCATACAGACAGACGGCTATTAAAACAAGGTGTTTTTATATTGTGGTAATGTTCAAATAACATAAGCACTTGAAAAAACAGTTATTTTAAAAACACGAACAGATATTTTAATTTTATTTTTATGTATACTATATGCATAGATATTAATTATCTATAATAAAAAATATTAATACTTTTTTATTTCTTTAAAATTATAAAATATAATAATATAATTTATTTTTTATTATTATTATTATTTAAATATAATATGAATAATTAACAGTAAGTCATTGTATATCGTTACAGAATAAACATTTCAAACTCATATTTAAAATAAATGTGTGACTTAGCCAATGTTTGCAGTTGTGTGCAGTTGTTTGCGGAGAATGGAGAGATCTCTGTATTGATTCTCTATGCCTAATATAAAATATATTGTATAAAACAATAGTAAGTGACATTTGTAACATACTAAAATAGTCAAGATATTGTACATCAAAAATGACGATAATTTATATTTATCAAGAATATAAGATATTTCGTATATATATTTATACACGGGACAGTCATACTGAACTAATGATGCCTTAAATAAAATAATATATATATATATATATATATATATATATATATATATATATATATATATATATATATATATATATATATATATATATATATATATATATTTATTTTTTTTTTTTCATGTTCAATATATATCCATTTAAATGTATGAAGCGGAAGGAAGGAATCAAGACTAGGATACAAACTCGTGTTCTTTCTCTCTGATGACTGGCGGAGCTCAACGCTACGATATGTCTTGCCTGAGTGTCTGCAGTCAGAGACTGTCCCAGCAACCATGTCGTCTATATTTTTTTATATATAGTCATTCAGTTTCAATGAAGTTTACAAATACATTTATTATTTGTATTTCAGTCTAATAAGTTATATAAATTGTATAATTATTGCTAATCCGCTGTCAGTGCTTTTCAAAGTGTTATATTTTATTGTAGGAGATTAGGGTGCGAATATTAATATAATTATAATTAATTCTATTATTATTTCTTACTATATTATTAATTCTTACCCGACAACGCGATGCAAAGTTACCATTAGATAGGGTGGGTTATATAGATTATTTAGAAGAACTTCTTCTTCATTAGATAGAAGCATCCTGTCAATTTTTATTGAGTTGTTTGACAAGACGAAGTCTATAATTTGTTTATAGATTATAATTATATTAATTATATTAATGGTATTTGATTTTATTCAGAATTACTCTTCACAAAATTCTCAACTTTTCTTTTTTTCTTTTTAGTTTTTAAATTTATCTTGATATTTTTAATCTACAAGTAAAAATTAAAAAAAATATCGATATTTCTATAGCTCGTCAGAAAAATACTCCATTCTATTTTTGAGCGTCTACCGAATTCGTTGAATTCGTTATTCAAATTCAAATTTATTTGAAATAAGAATACATGGTTCATTTTTTTAGCCTATTCTATTAAGTTATATGAAGGCTATCGCTATACTGTACTAGTATCACTAATGACTTAATACTTGCTAATTTAATCAGAAAATAAATTAAAAACCAAGAAGTTTCAAAATCACTTCTCAAATTAAGGTGAATATAGAATCTTCCCATTTTTTAAGTCGGTTAAAAATTTGACTTACTTTTTTATAGTTATAGTAAAGACTTGTGACATTATCCTCTCCTTTGACAAGTAAATTCTTGAAGGATATTTCGTAATGTTTTGATATTAGAAATCTAAAACTCACCGCATAGATCGATATCCAAGTGTGTGGTTATGCGGGTAATTTAAATAAGTGGCTTGTAATTAGATATACGCATTGTTACTTGTCGTATATAAACTGATTGTATTATTTAGTTTCCTTAACACTGTATATGCGGGATATAGCGGAATAGACAGAACATGAGAGCGCGTAGATTTTCTACTAAGGATGTTAAAGACCGAGCAAAGTGGAGTAAGCTTAGTGGGAAGGCAGACCCTGGCCAACGAACCCGGGACTAATGCCAGGCAGAAGAAGAAGATAGCAGGATAGGCAGAGGGAACCTAGTGTTAAGACACTACGTTCCCCACTTTCCATTAAAATTAACGCCATAGCGTGTTGAGAGGCGGAATTAAAAATCATTACCTCGAATAGCAGTCGAACCCGCTGCCGTCTCTCACTACGCCACTGCGCTACAACGGTCTCGTTGTGTATTTATTTAAATTTTTTGTATGTAATTCCAAAGTGCTGTCAAATTGTGACATCTTCAATGTGTAACGGCTGTAGAATAGAATACTAGTTTTGGGAATAAAGTTTTTTAATTTTTTTTTATTTGAACTTGAAAAAATTTGAATTTACGGATTAATTTAATGATGAATTATTGACACATAAACAAAACATTGTACATTTATACAACATGCAAATAGTTTTGGCAACGTTTCAATTTGGAAAACTAAATAAACGTATCTGCAATATGTTTGTTTGTATCTAGAGTGATATGCGGATGTTATTGTTTCATAATTAATATAAAATAACCAAGATCTATTGTATTATAACATTAATAAAAATAATGAAAGAAAAAAGCTCCAAAAAAGACCTAAGTATCAGCTTAAAGCTAAAGTTTGGCATTAATAAGCTTTTTTAAACGTCGTTAGGTATTTTAAATATCTAAATTTCGCACTTCATAAGTTATACATACTATCATGTGGAGGTCATTAGACTACTGGAGTCCAGGCGCCCTTGGAGATTATCTCTAGCCATACACAAATAAGATGAAACATATTATGTATTCTAAAAGTCATTTTCATTCTCTTTTAGTGTGGAATAATATTTTAAAAGTAATAAAAAAAGCACAAAGTGTTTTAGGACCCTCTATTCTCTGTTGTACGGACATTTTTGGATAATCTAAAATTTACTACAATCGTAATGTCGTAAATGCATTATTTCGGTCAGAAATCAGAACCTAGCGTCAAGAGACTAGTGTTTTAAAACTAAATTATCGCTACATTTTTACCCTACTATAGGTAGGCGACACGAATTATATATATATATGTAGATATGTATATATGTAGGTGAGTGCCCCCTTCCCTGCAATATAAGGAAAAAGTGTATCTATAAAAATGACTAATATTTTTTGCCAAGTGGATGACTGGAACAGCCAAGTAACTATTACTACTATATAACTAGTAAACCACAATATAGTAAACGCACAAACCCTTTTATAAGCATGATTCCTCTAATAGTTTTTCAGATTTTATATATATATATATATATATATATATATATATATATATATATATATATATATATATATATATATATATATATATATATATATATATATATATATATATATATATATATATATAAATATAATGCGTTATTTGGTGCCGCCATTGCTCTACCTACAATGTGTATATTTAATTAGTAGAAAATCTGAAATGAGTGCCCATCGGCACGTTTCAATGCCGCCATATTACTTCAAGTGCGATTGGTATTCGCGCACCGAGGGTTCCGTACCAATTTCATGATTGTAAGTCAATGGAAAATACAACATATGAAAATTGACTAACTTAAATTTTAGGTCGTATGCACTAATTGTGTATGAAATGAATGATATATAGGTATAGTATTTAATTTTTTATTTTGATTGAGCAGCGAATTTCTTACAAAATGCGTCAAAAAAACAACATAAACGCTCGTAATCTTTGGTTGTGTTGACATAGACATAGGTTGATTTTTCTGTGCTTTAATTGACCATAGATATATTTTGGACACGGATTCGATCTTGAGAAAAGTCTTGATAGACGAACAAAAAGTGTTCCGTATTATTCTTATTAAAAAAAATCTATCAAATTTTGCGTGTAGAGAAAGTAATAAATCATATAAATCTTGCATCACTACTTAAATATTATTGTCATATTAGGTAGAGCAATATAAAATGAAGTGGCCAATAAAATAGATACATATATAATAGTGATTTTTAGTATTATTACGCTTATAAAGGTAGAGGACAACAATTAAACGATTGCATCTTATCTCTGGTTGTGTAAATGCTTAGATAACCGGACCGCGCTAATCAGCTATGGTATGTAGATTAATTTGTAGCATTTTTATTATGTACGAGCTGTAGGCGGTAATTTCATTTGCGTGGACTATAATACAAAAATTCCCGTATTTTGCCGTTCCCGTTGGGATTTCGGAAAAAAATTTGTGTCAGTCAGTCATACCCCATGGACCTTAGATACCTAATTTCAGGCTTCTATGCTGAGTAAATTTGGCGAAGCATTGTCTGTTTGTCACTCGATAATGAAAGAGTTTTATATATTATATACATTTCGTACATATAGCAGGTATGGCCGAAAACATCTGCCTTAAGATACACGTAGTAGTAGTTTGAAATTTCTGGCTCCCGTGAGATCTGGGCTCTGGCTGCGGAACCCAAGTGAAGTACCTATGGTATAGGCATTAGTAGCTTTATCTTACTTGGTACTTCTTTCGTGTACTTAATTTTAGTTTAGAAATTCCAGTACGTTCAAATATTATGAAACATTTGTTCGACATTTCATGACGCTATTATTATTGACATTTATATGACTTATTACAATGGTTTAGGGCGTGAGGGTTTCCTTTGAGGCAAGCTTGTGTTGTATTTCGTCATACACATGACTGTTAAATGGATTTAAATCATCGTCATAAAAATGGGGAATGGTATGATTCATAGCTACATAATACCTTATCCTGTCTACCTCTTAAATTACCAAATTGCTTGCAATACTTTCAAACGTCATATCTTTGTCATTTTGAAATAAATCTTTAAAAACTTCATTAAAAATTGCGATTAAACATAAAAAAAATGTACAAGAATTAGTTATTAGTATCTGTAACAGACATTAATCCAATCTTCGGAACGAAAATAGTTTTAGCCCAATTGACATGCTTACTTAACTAAAATGAGTTGAGATATATAGTATTAAAAAGTATTATCTCGTACATACAATAGATGCCATATATATGAAATATCAACCAAAATAATAATTAATATCGATATTTAGTTATCCTTATCAATATATAACTACAATGCAAACAGCTTCCTTGTCAGATTGTATGACAATTAATAGAATATGAAAAGCATTTTTAGCAACGATATATTATATAGATAATTTTTTTTACTTTAAATATTACAATGTCCTTACTTCTCCAAAGATGTGTCAAAATAAAAAAAAATCAAAAACATGAAACTTTTTACGCGCGTTTATCGGAATATTGACAGATTTATGAGGTTATCATAAGTAGAATAAGGTTTTTTTCTACATAAAAATATATTTATTTCCTTAATCTTAGCTAGCAGCTTATCAATACTGTGCGATAAAAAACTTATATTGTAAATCACCACGAGTTAGTGGCTCTTCAATAAAAAACTTAAGCTTGCTATATACCTATACGGTAGCGAATGGCTTAACTGGATATCTTTAGCTGATAAGCAATTGTTGTTGAGATATATATACATATATACATACATATATTTTATTTAGAAAATTGTTTCCCTCCCTAACTCCATTTGGGGTGAATTTTCTAAAACTCACTTAAGCTCACTTTTTAATACTCACTTAAGCTGTATAAAAAGAAGCTGTATGTCATATTTATATTATAATATAATTAATATGTCATATGTAGGAAAATATATATTATTACATACCGTGACGCTAGCCCATATATTGAAGGTTAGTTTCGAGTGTTTGATAAGTGATAAGTGCAAGTACGAGAATCATGCGAGATTTGGCGCCGATATTTATCGTTTTAATATGTACTACGTAGAATTTTTTATACGTGCGCTTAGACATGTTAAGTCCCTTAAAAAAGTTTTTTATTCCTGAAATTTCACTATAACATTTAATAAAATAATCCTGTATAAAAGGAAATTATATGGATAAGATACTTATTGTGCCCACATTACAAGTAGTCACTTGTCAGTCACGAGTCTGATTTTTTACATAGAACCTAAAAATGATTTTTATATCCACGTTTAATCTTGTAAGATTAAGAGAAATATTACCAATTTATGAATTAATAGTTTTTTTATTTTTTATTTACTCTAAGATAGGTACTTTACACATTCTAGAGTTTGTTTAGAAGAACAAGAAGCTTTTTAAAGAAATAAATCTACCTTATCTTTGTAAATTTCCATAATATATATGATATTATACATTTTTATTAATTAATGAACATTTTTTATTAACATATTTCATATCTATGTCAATATTAATTTAAAATTTAAACTCCATACGACCTAAGGTCGATACATTGAACCCATTGTTAATGAATCTTGTCACGGTAAATGAAATAATATTTTAGTCATCCAGTTTAAAGGTGAGCCGTGAGCGATGTCACGTTTATATTGTGAATTTTATTAATTCAATTATTTTATATTTATTTGAATAATATCGTCGCGGCGCAGCGGCACACTGTCCGATTGTAAACGCGACAGTTGTGAGTTTGATTTCCACTCGGTAAGGATTATTAATATTTCTCGCCATGGTAAGACGAAAGTGTGGTATTGAGTTCCTTCACTCAGCACGCAATATTTCGAAAATTTGAGCGGAGAACGGAGTGTCTTAACACTAGGTTGGACCTGCTATATGCTGGATACAGCGTGAAGCTACATTTCGAAAATATTTGATTTTAGAATACATGCCATATTTTTACGTCATATGTTTATAAATATTATTCCCCCTAGCAAAATCCAACCGCTGCTGACATAGTCCCACTGCGTCACACTGGGTTACATACAGGTATATATATGTATATATATATATATATATATATATATATATATATATATATATATATATATATATATATACATATATATTCATATATATATATATATATATATATATATATATATATATATATATATATATATATATATATATATATATATATATATATAAAATTGTTCCTTCGAAGTTCAAGCAGTGTACCGAACAGGATGAGTGTGGTTCACATCGCTTAATCTATTGAGTTTGACTCTCGTTAACGTACAGTGAATTATCGTTAATTTGGCCTACGCCAAATATTAAGTACGGAGAAGTAGTATTGAGTATTTCTTCTGATATTTATAACTCAGTATATTGAAATCCTATAGAAACGTCGCGTCACGTAAGATTCATTGTTTAATTTATAAAAAAAATCTTTTCCTTGTAAACATAATTTTATTTTAGTTTTTATTGTAATTTTAATAAACTTTGTTTTACTTACTCTAAACTAATTGGTTTCTGTCTCTCTGATTTACTTTGTTTTTAAAAAAAAAAGTATCTCTAAAAGCGGAAATTTGGCTGAATTCTACATTCTCTCTGCCAACGCCAAAATTGTAAATAGAAAATAAATGAAAAAAAATCATATTATACTAAATATGAAACTAATACCAATCTTATGAGGTTGTTGCGTACAACAGTTAGATATTAGCGTCCGATTAGCGTGTATTAGTTAAAGACATGAGATGAAGATTTTCAAGGCTTATTTATTTAAAGTATATTACGTTGACTATTTCATTATTTTTTATAATGTATTAAATAAAATTACTTATTTTTAATTTATTCTTTCATACTAATGATTTTAACGTATATTCAGCTATAATTTTTTAAATTGATATATGCTCACGGAAACGTTATAATTGTGAATTTGAATTTATTAGAGCAACGTTGACTATATTTTTTTATCTGTGCACGGCCGTATTGGCGGGAAGTTGGAAACCATTGCGTCATACAAATTGAAGTTAGAATTTAGATGTGTAATGTCCGTCTGTATGAGATCAAAATAGAAAATGACAATAGAATGTGTTTTACAAAATATGTTTACTATTCAGTGAATTATAGTCTGTGATGTATTAATGATATGGCTAAGTGCATTTAAATTTTAAACGGATATCTATTGTCTAGTTAGTCACGTTCACTATGGAACCAAGAATAGGTAAAAAGTGCTACGTTGCTGTTTGCTATTTAGCTTACATTTGATCGGAGCCTGGAAATCGAGAAATTTTTCATATCTAATATATTAAATACTCAAAAAGGCTGGAAGATGTATGAACTAAAAATATTAAATTCCCAATGTTTAGACTTTCTCTCTTTTCACCCAATTTTTAAGATATTGTATGCTAAAAGCTGCACCTCGTCTACCAGAGCGGGAAAGTGACAATGCATTCTTCCGATTGGGGATCGAACCCATACCATCGCGTTTACAGTCAGATGTTTTTCACATCGACATTAATATTAAAAATGTTGTCGTAATATATACCTACTTTAAAAGAGAGCATAATTGTATAATATTATATAATCTATTGTATAGAAAAAATTGGTAGATAAACTAAACTAAATTAAACGCCTCATTTAAAAAAAGTACATTTTTTACCTATATACATATAATATGACGTTTTTTTGTTACAGGAAAGACTAACTCCATAGAATATGGAGAAGCCCACTATGCACATGCTCTCCGTCCAGGAGAAGGGCGGAGAGACCAGGAAAGCTAATCAATATATAGCTGCTGTGGCAGGTATGAAGAATACGTTTATAATTTTGTAAGTTATTAATAAGGATAGACAGATTCATTAAAATAGACTGACTATATATATTATAGTTATATCATAGCCTAGTTATATCATAGAGGTGCTCCCCTACTAAGAGAATTTTTCGAAATGCCTACGAGAATGGGATATAACGAGATTGTACTTTTTGTAGCCTAACTTGCTAAGTTTATAATAATTTTAATATCCATATTAATCTCAACTAATTCAATAATTCTTCGGGAATCTTAAATGAAGTGCTTGAAGGACTACGTTGCTGTTATACAATTGCATAATATGTAGTATTAAAAAAATTACCTAATTTTACTATTTACGTAGTGGATTTACACCCGCACCTCTTGAAATCCGTCCAAACGCTGTGAAAGCTTAAAATATATATTTTAATGCGCTATTTTTCTTTCCATAGTCTGCAATAACACTATAAAAACGAATAAAGTAACGCCTTATTTTATTTTAATAAACATCTAAATTAGTTATTAAAAATAACATAAGTTAAATATTGTATTTAATTTTATCGGATTTTTTTAATACTAAAATTAATTTTAATTTTGCTTTAAATTAAAATATAACCCTTCTTGTCTCACCATCCACTATATATACAGACAGTTGATATCTTGTTGTTTGTTCACTTACTATAATTAAATAATTTTTTTTTATAGGTAAGTAAGGCTTACCTTTAAAAAAAATTATGAATTTGTTTCATATTTTTAAAATTAGATAATCTTTGTCTATTCTAAATGCATAATTTCCAGCGAATTTGAATCGGCTACCATACCAATGTTCATGATTTATTATCCGCATTTTACTATAGACGTGTTTATTACTTTTTTAATTTATGATAACAGATGCAAAGGTCAATGTACATTACTGAGATAACTGGCAAAGTATCAATTTGGTCATAACCCTAATGAAGTGATATTATAATAAACAATTGAATATTGATAATTATATAGAAAGTAGATGTAAAATAATTTTGTATGTAAATTTTTTTAAATAGATAAGGAAAATTATTTTATTGCTATTGTTGCTAAGGAATAAGTATAATAAATTTGTCTGGCCATAAATACGATGGTGGGTTCGATTCCCACTCGGGGATGGTGAATTATTTTTCATTTCCTAGATAAAAACAAATTGTCGCATCGAGTTTCGTCACTTGTCACAGTATATCAAATTCGAGCGAAAAGCGTAGAGCGGAGGGTCTTAACACTAGGTTCTCTCTACCTAACCTGCTATATGCGGGATAAAGAGTGAAACAAAAACATCTAAAATATTCAATAATAACGTAAAATAAAAATAATGATCAAAACCTCCCTACTATGAATAATAATAATAATTTGTCAAGAATATAATAAGAATATATAATTATTGGTTTAATAATGCCTCTCTCTATATAGCGTACAATAATATACATAATAATATTAATTTAATAAACAAATATTGTGTAAATAAAACTACAAAATTAATTAATATAAAAAAAAAATGTAGTTTTTAAGTTTAAAAACTGAATTAAATTAATATAAACGTAATTCCACCAATCGCGATCAACCTCATCGCACTGAATGAATGCATACAGAAATAGCTCAGAAACATATAATATGTGCCATTTGGTACGATTTATTATATGAAGATCGGTCAAGAATGAATGAACAATATTTCTATTATATAATGTTTTAATAAAATACCACATTAATTATAGATTATATATCTAGTGGATATTTATGGTTGATAAGAAAATGAAGCATAATAATTTAAATTTAAAATTAAAAAAAAAACGGATTTTAAAACTTTTATATATGGAAAGAGAAAAAGCCGCATCATATCATTAAAAAAAAATCTAAATTGGCAGAGTAATCATGTAACATATAAACAAACATACTCTGTTTATAAATTATATAAAGACTATATTTACATATATATATATATATATATATATATATATATATATATATATATATATATATATATATATATATATATATATATATATATATATATATATATATATAACAAAAAAGGCGAAAAACGGGGAACAGAATGTCTTAACACTAGGTTCCTACGGTTCCCGCTGCCTCTCCTGCCATGTGCAGGATACAGCGTGAAGCTAATTATTTGTTTTTTAATTTTCAGCGGCTATAGGC
Organism: Dione juno; assembly: GCA_037127375.1. Classification (NCBI taxonomy): domain Eukaryota; kingdom Metazoa; phylum Arthropoda; class Insecta; order Lepidoptera; family Nymphalidae; genus Dione; species Dione juno. Next base: position 6,008,835 of record JAXRJS010000014.1, read on the forward strand.
GCCGTGGCTGCTGGAACAATCTTGGCGTGGACCTCCCCCGCCCTACCACAGCTGGAGCCGCCCAAGAACATCACACAGAACTCATCTACGCCTATTGAAAGAGACATTTTCGCTCTCAACGAAACATTGAACGTCACCAATGCTGCGAATATTTTGCGCAACTCTCTAGGACAAGAGGCGGCGTTTTTATTAGATACTAGAGAAAGTAAGTATACATTTTATATTTTTTATTACTAAAACCTATATACCATAAACATCTTATAATAAAAAAAAATCATTTCAACCATTGGATAAATGAACAAAAGGAAATAATAATTCCCTTGTACATACATACATCGCACTACACACTTACACTATCTCTGTACTGTTATATGTCGATAACACATTTTTTTACTGTTATCAAATTTCATATGAACACGAAACGTACTGCTAACAATTGTCACTGACTAGGTTTTTTTATAAATAATATTCCTTGTTAGAGACCAATGACCATATTAATATAAAGCTCGACGTTGGTTTCCGATAGTCGATATGTAATATGAAATGTATTCTCTGTCTGTCTGTCTTTCACTTGTTATATAAGATAGCGATTAGCACGGAGAGAAAAAATCTTAAAATTATAATTAATCACTAAAATAAAATAAATACCTAAGCTTCTCATATGAAAATAAGTATCTAACTCTATATTTTATTATTTATATATATTATATATATAAACTAGCGACCCGCTCGCGGCTTCACCCGCTTAAGTTAGCTAGATCGCGTTCATTTTAAAATGTTATTTCGATCTTCGATTTTCTCGTTGTCTCTTTTGAATTACTCTTGACTTTTATTGTGTTTTTTGTATGTATATATTAAAACGTTAACGTATATGTAATTTCATAGAAACTTTCATTCTCTAATTTGCCCCTTTTATTTAGGGGTGGAATTTCCAAATTTCCAAAATAATAAATTTATTTATATATATATATATATATATATATATATATATATATATATATATATATATATATATATATATATATATATATATATATATATATATATATATATATATATATATATATATATATATATAATAAGGAATGGCACAATCACAAATCACAATGGATCTCTATCTCTCCCTTGCTAAATGATTATTCTTATCAATAATCTTTTGTAACGGAAATTAGCAAATCTCCCTACAGAGATCTCCCTAGAGAGAAAACACCATTTGAGTGCACAGAAACACAAACAAAACAAAATTAAAATTAAAGTCAAGAATTTGACAAACAAACGTATTAAACTAAAACTGGAAGAGGCACGGCACGAAATATTCAATCGTATTTATAAATACAAGCCACACCCACCGACGTTACGTGTTTCTGGACGTCCGCCAGACGTTAGACATCAGACGTCAACAAGGTTACGCACATTGTCATTTAGCACGTGATTTGGGAAATTCTTATTTCAGATACCTAAGTACTGAAAAACAATATTTTTTTTTGTTGTTTTAAAATACTTTAATATTTGGCACGAGATGTGATTTGAATATTATTTATAGGTATAGACAATTTCTTTTTTTTTGCATACTCGTGTTTTATTTTTTAACTGTTATTTTGTTTGTCTTCGGTCCCAAGTATGTACATTTCTGATAATAATAGTTTCAGATATATTTGTTTTAAATGTACTGGATCTGCTCGTGATCTTATTAAAATTAGGTCAGCTATTTTCAAAGTTTACGAAACAAACTCATTGAATTTGTAATCTATATATGTATGAACTATCTGCTGTTGAGTGACTGACAGACAACGCAAAGCTATTTTGCAGGGTAAAATTTTTTAAATGTACTGTCTTCTTTAAACTTCTTGAGGTTGCAACGGGAACGACAAACAAAAAAATATCTTTACATTTTATATAGACGTAAATAAAACTACAGTTGGAACTCGTTTTTTATAAAAACCAAAAAAAAATTAAAAATCTAATTTCAAAATTATCAACAACTAAATATTAATCAACTTTGGTGATAAGGCCGACTTTACACTAAAATTGTATTTTAAATATAATAATTATTATTATTAAATATATTTAAATATATTTCAAATATTTTATTTTTACATTTTTTAGAAGATAGGTACTACTGACCTTGGCCTTCGCTTTTGTGGCCTAATATTTTATGTTACAAATGCTTGGATTTCACCAACAACACTATTAATTGATTACATAATAAAGTATTCTTCGATAAAAGTATTATATATAACAAAAAAAATCAATTGTCCCAATGTCCCACTGAGATTTGTTAGTTCAACCAAACAAAGCCTTCAGCTTTATAATATTAGTGTATATATTGTATAATATAGACATTGTTACATAACCATGTTGGTTTAATATTAAATAAATAAACCCGTCCCGCCAGGCTCCCTCGTGTCATCCATCCTCGCGATAGGCGCGGCCGTGAGCGCGCTGCCGGCGGGCGTGCTGGCGCAGCGCGTCGGGCGCCGCCCCACCATCCTGGCGCTGGCGCTGCCCTTCCTCCTCAACTGGCTGCTCACGATCTTCGCCAACGGCGCTGGCATGCTCATAGCCGCGAGGTTCCTCGCTGGACTCGCCACTGGTGAGTATTACTGTTTTTCTTTCAGCTTCAAGTCTTTATGCCATTTATCTGACTGTAAACGTATTCATTATTTTCAATTATGTAAAACGTAAAAATTGGGCGGAACGTGAACAACATAGTGTCCACCCTGCTATGCGGGATACATATCCCGGCGGGGTGTATAGCGGGATAAGAGTGTCCATATTTCTACATTACACACATGTAACTACCGAGTTACAGGCTCACTTCCATCACTTCCTGACCATGGGCTGCTGTTCACGTCCTTAGCGGATGGACCTTATCCTTTGAACGTTGAACTTTGTACATCATATCTGTTATATTTCCAAGTATTATTGTTGTTTTTATATTTGCTTTTATCAAACCAGGTCGTAGGAAGTGGACTAAATTAACTTTATAAACTTATCTTACATAATATATAGGTATTGATCGAGGCCATTGTGGCGCAATGGGAAGATATTTAACTGTAATTACGACAGTTGTGGGTTCGAACCCCATTCGAAGGAATAGATTATGTCCATTTCCCCTCCCTAGTGAGACTAAGACCCACCACATAACCTGAACATTCTTAGGCGGCATCTGCGTGGCGGCTCCCATGTACATCGGCGAGATAGCGGAGACCTCCATCCGAGGGTCCCTGGGCGCCTTCTTCCAGCTGTTCCTGACGGTGGGCATCCTGTTCACGTTCGTGGTGGGCGGCTGGACGCACTGGCGGACGCTGTCCATCATATCCGCCGTGTTCCCGGTGCTGCTGGTCGCCGTGTTCTGGTACGCTGTCGCTATTTGAACCCGCGCCTCGTTGAATTCTTATAAACTTGTCACAACTCGTTTGTGTTGTAAGCATCTCTACAGATAAAATATTACATACTTCCGCTGTCCAACAAACAAATGCTAATAATGATAAGTTGGGAAGAGAGAACGCTATTTATTAAAATATTTTATTAGTTTTTAAGTAGTAACTCATAGGTAATTTTACCTAAATATGGAATCACACTTATGAATAAAAACTTCACATATACATTTTGTTTTTGATATGTGTCGATTTAAATGAGAATGAGGATCTTATTGATAACTGTCCCGCGGCCCACTCTCCGCCCTCCCTCGGGCCCTAGCTTGGTGTCTCCGCGTGGAGGGAACGCCGGCCTGGTTAGAGGCTCTAGGTAGAGAGGGCTCTATCCTGCACTGTGCTCTCGAGTTCATACATTAAGTTTATGACAAAATTAATGATTTAAATGTTCTCGTGGAAGTTTTATTTCATACTATCGTATAATAAAAAATATCATAAGACAAACTTACAGGTTCAATATGTAGATATATGTGAATATAGGTGTTTTTTTTAAAAAGTGTCTCACGCTGTATCCCGCACCGAGCACCGAGACGTATGTAAAGACACCCGAGACATTGCGTGGCGAAACCCAGCGCTGGGCTTCATCAGAATTTAGTTATATTTATAATAATTTATTTCGCACTTTAACTTAATTACTGTTACAAAATGAAATGATTCTCATTTGCAACAACAGGTGGATGCCGGAAACTCCCCAGTACCTGCTGGGCAAGAACCGCCGGCGAGACGCTGAGAAGGCCCTAAGATGGCTGCGGGGGCCCGACGCGGACCTCAGCGCCGAGCTGGAGGACATGCAGAAGGATGTACGTGACATTTTATGTATAGCTGGTTTTTTAACTTCCTACTGTTTCCCCCATTCAGTAGAGTGCGCTAAAAGAATATCTACATTGTATATATACATTAGCATATAGATGTGGATATATATTAGATATACATCAGTATATAGACAAGTAGTGGCGGAACTAAACTCTATTCTTTGTCCTGCCAGAGCAAGGAAATAATTGCCCCTAAGTAATTGCGTAAGAATGGAACCCACGACTGTCTCTGGACTGTCTTTCCAAGCCGTACTCCCCGATGGCATGCAAACATTTGATTGGTGCAGGAACCTCAGTGCACTAGTCCAGCTCGTAGGTAACCGGTATTTTATATCACCGTCACTTCCTCCCCAGGTGGACAACTCCTCGCGCCAGCGCGCGGGCGTACTGGCCATGGTCACCAACAGGGCGTCCCTGATGGCGCTGATCTGCTCGCTCGGCCTCATGTTCTTCCAGCAGTTCAGCGGCATCAACGCCGTCATATTCTACACCAACAACATATTCCAGTCCGCCGGCTCCGACATCCCGCCCGCCATCGCCACCATCATAGTGGGTGTGGTGCAAACCATTGCCACATACGTATCTTCTTTATTAATAGAAAAAGCCGGCCGCAGAATCCTCCTCCTGCAGAGCTGTATCATAATGGGTGTCTGTCTCATCATTTTGGGCGCGTATTTTAAATTGCAAGAAAATGGCGCCAACGTGGCTCCGGTCGGCTGGCTGCCTCTGGTCTGTCTGGTTCTGTTCATCGTCTCCTTCTCCCTGGGCTTCGGCCCCATACCCTGGATGATGATGGCCGAACTCTTCCCGGTGGAATTCCGAGGAACGGCATCTGGCATGACCGTGGTCACCAATTGGTGTTTGGTGTTCGTCGTGACGCTGTGCTTCCCCCTGATGAAGGACGCCATCGGTATCTACAGCTGTTTCTGGTTCTTCAGCGGCTTCATGATCGTCTGCGTGTTCTTCGTGTTCTTCCTGATCCCCGAGACCAAGGGGAAGACGGTGTCGCAGATACAGACCATACTCGGGGGGAAATGAATGCAATCCTGTGTTACAATACTCAATGCTGGTCAGGCGTATGGTGTTTGAGAGATTTGTGAAATATTATCAACGTTGGCTTCAATTAGGTGAGATTTCTTTTAAATAATGTATAAATTAAATATGGCTCGTTGTTAGCCTCGGTTCGTTCAAGTGCACTGTGATATGCTCTTTCATATATATAGCTGCCCGCGTTCTATAGGTTAAGGCGGATACAAACAAACAAACAAATATACATACATACATATACTATACTATGTGTTCAATACTAATTGCTGTACCCATTTTGATGACATTGTGGAGATTTTGTCGTTTTATATTATTTTCGAAGGTTTTCGTAATATTGTGATTAACTTAAAACAAAATATGATTATTAAGTACTTATTAGAATAAAATGTGCCAAATATTTACTGTAGGTTACTTTTTTTTATATGGATCATTTTGAAAGTGGTGAAACTTTATTTTGTCATGTTTCGAGGAAATTTAAATTACTTTTAAGATAAGACCAATTTAAAAAAAAGAAATAGGTTATTTTTATAAAATTCTAAATGAACATAAAATTACATTAAATAAAACTTATCACCATAGTTTTTTTTATACATGCGTTTTATACCACTTTCAAAATGAACGGTCCGTATATATTTAATATTTATATATTTGACAATAATTGTGCAATAATTTATTATATAGATCGCTTGTTAATTTAAAAAATGTTACTAATATATATATATATATATTTAATAATAATGACGTTTAATTGTTATTACAAATCGAATTGGTTGTTATGTGTTGTTGAAATTGTATGTTAATTGTAAAATTAATTAATTAAACATTATAAAAAATGGTGTTTCTTTTTTTTAATTTTAAGTTACTTTTTTTGAAAACGGATAAAATTCAAACCCGCGCCTAAGAGTATCAAAGAGGCGCGAGTTCGAATATTTCTAAGTAGAAAATTATTTTTTACACGTATTTCTTGCTATTATTGTCATATATCATCAACCTAATCTACAACAGGCTCCTAAATCATTATTATGTAAATAAATTATTTAGAAAATTAAATTTATATATTAATAAAAAAATTTCGTCTCATAATTATTGTAATAATTAATATATACAATAATTATGAGACTTATAATTTTTTTTCTTGTAACATAACACACCAAAAAGAAATTGAATGGCTTAAAAAAAAAACAAATTGAAAAAATATCGACCTAGTACTTTAAATTTTTTTTAATAACTTCATTAAATCTAATAAAGAGAAATAAATTATTCACATAATCACAAAACTTTAATATTGAGCTTTGAACATAAACAAAATAACAAATAAAAAAAAAATAACTACAATTTAACTATGGAACTTTATTTGTCTTGGCTACTAGAAACTCCTTACAAAATCAAGAAAAAAAAATCAAAACCTGTAACCTATCGTAAGGGAACGTTATAATAGGCATTAAATAGCTCATCATATGTTAAGCAAATATTAGTTAAAAAGTATGATAAAGAGAAGGATTACGGTATGTTATGCAATATACCAATAGTTTAATGGTTTCTTTTATACATTTTTAATTTTAATATTATAATTTATATACTTGTATGTATAATATATCCTTTTTAGGGTACTCCAAAGGACCAAACGGAGCAATTATAGAACATATTATACATACAAGTATATAAATAATTATATATATATATATATATATATATATATATATATATATATATATATATATATATATATATACATATATATATATATATATATATATATATATATATATATATATATATATATACATACAAGTATATAAATAATTATATTAAAATTAAAAATGTATATAAGAAACCATTAAACTATTGGGATATTGAATAACATACCGTATTCCTTCTCTTTATCATATTTTTAAGTATTATTTGCTTAACATATGATGAGCTTTTTGAGAGATTTATTGTCCGTCCGTCCGTCTGTCTGTGTGTCTGTCTGCCTGTGGAAAAGTACCAGTACAGTTAAATGATCCGTTGGTTAGTGTAAAATCACTTAGAATTTTTGAATTTTTAGTACGTTTTGGGGGTAGCGTCAAAAGTAATTAAAGAAAATAATTAGTCCAAAATAAAATAATTTTATTTAGGATTCACACTAAACGATGAAGTTACAGACGGACATTCGTTACAGATCAACCTCTTCTCTATATCATCCACTCTAGAAGACAGCTCGATAATGTGTTTCTCTATCGCCTTGACATCACTCCTGAACCCACTCACCGTTGAGTCCAGTTCCGACAAAAAGTGTATTTTATTACAGAGCTCATCATATTTCTGAGTTATATAATCTCTAGCGTTTCTAGAATCATTTACTTCTTTGTCGATTTTGTCTATTACTTCAAATTTTAATTCGTCGAATTTGAACTCGAGACCTGGTCCCAAGAGATGCGCTCCCTTTATAGCTATTTCATCTTCGGGCTTCAGCTTCAGCAATTTGGTAGGTATCGCCATGTCAATGACGTTGGTCTACTTTGAAGAGTTTAAGGTTTTCATATCGATTTAGCATTTTTGTTACGAATAAAATTTTGATCGAATAAATAAAATTTGGATTTAATTTGAATTTTCAATATTACACTTTAAAATTTTATGCCAATATTTTGACACTTATATTTTTTTAATATAATAATGTCAATACATTCATGAATGACTAGGCTAAATAGGTTGTATATATAATTTAAAATCTAGTAAAAATTTCGACGTTTGCTACTTAAGCCTTAGTAAAGAAAAGTTAATAAATTGTTTATTTTTACATAATATTAATCGTTAATATTGAATTTTCTAAAACAAGACAATATATATACATTTTTTTGTGCACCAGGTATTATGTCATGAAGCATCAATGCATGGTATACATACACGCTTGGAAAAGGTCGGCCAATTGCGAACAGCAATTTTGTCAAAGTGAGTTGACTTTGGATTGACAAAGATCTTAACAACATTATTAATTGTAATGTATTTGCATTGTTGAAATGTTACTTAATTAGTGCAGTTTATGGCAATTAAAAATTTGTCATTGGATTTCATTGATCTTATCCATAAGTCTTTAGTGTCATTTTTGAAAAATATATTGGAAAAATATCCTTGACATACTCCAGTATCTCGAGAAACCCTCCTCCTTCTCTTAGTCGAAGGATTTTAGAAGAATTCTATCCGACTAATTTATAAATGTGAGCGATTGTGAGGCTGGATGTTTGGTCACACAATGAGCCACAATTTATGAGTAATGTACAAGCAATTCACTTTACACATAAATAAATAATAGAGTAGTTCATGGTCATTGAAAAACAAAATCAATATATAAAGTGATGATAGCCATATTTGGAGCCATTTAATCCGCTAAGTAGTCGTTTGTAGCAGAGTGAACAGCCTAAGATTTGACATTTGAAAATGCATATTAACAAAATGTGAATGAAAAATAAATTAATTAATATAATTTTATTTATTTATTATTATTATAAATATAAGCCATCATGGCGCAAAGGCACAGCTTCTGCCTGTAATCGCGACGGCTTGTGAGTTCGATTCCCGCTCGAGGAGAATGAATTAGTTTCATTTTCTTCGCTCTGGTAACAAGACAAAAAGTGTGGCGGTAAGCGGGAAACGGAGTGTCTTAACACTAGGTTCCAACGGTTCCCTCTGCCTAACCTGCCATGTGCGGGATACAGCGTGAAGCTAAATAAAAAAAATATTTTTTTGATAATTTAGAACGATTCGTGATCAACATCTCTATTTTAAATCACGTACTTACCTAGTATGTAAAGTATTGTAAATATTCCACGATATAAATAAGAAAAACCACTCACATATTTTGTTATCTGTGAGAGGTGTCGACATATTATTATACTCGTACACTTAACTTTAAGTTATTTTCCTATCGATGTTGCATATCATATCGATTTTGTAACAAGTGATTTCTAAATGTATGTATATATGTTTTGTTCAAGTAAATAAAGGGAAACATTTTATGTGATTTTATAAAAAAAATTAGGATGTCTAATAATATCATATAATTGAGAAATACGTAACTGCATGGTGTTTATATATATATATATATATATATATATATATATATATATATATATATATATATATATATATATATATATATATATATATATATATATATATATATATATATATATATATATATATATATATATATATATATATATATCACCGCCTTTACACAATATCTTTAAAAGATGAAGACTTTTAGTTTAAGCTTTTTAATTTTTTTTAAATCACTCTATATCCCGCCCATAGTAGGGAAAGAGGGAACCGTAGATTCAAGGAACCTTTCGCCTTTCGAGGCATTTGCCTTGCTGCCAGAGCGAAGAAATTGAAAATATTGCATTCTCCCCGAGTGGGAGTCGAACCCTCAAACCGTCGCGATTACAGGCAGTCGCTGTGCCTCTGCACCACGACGGTTCTCATCAGCTATCATTTTCTAAACTATATATTACTATTAACACGAGCGTGAATTATGAGAAACTTCATATTTTTAACAGAAATATATTTTGAGAACCTTATAGGATAAGAAAAGATTTATTTTCAAAAAAAAAATTCTGTCCTTAGTGTAGATTTACAATTTAATAATAATAATAATGTAATTAATATAATTTTGTAATAGATAGCATTCTCCATTACCAAATCACGATCTTTGAGAAGCGGAAATTTGTGAAAAATCTCCTTACGGAGACTCTAATAACGACAACAAGTTGTAACAAGTCTCGACGTCAACGTCGGAGCGCTTGGACGGAATACAACAGGAGCGGATTCATATCTCGCTAAGTTAAACTTTATATACGTCTACTACAAATACTTATTAGGCTGTAATAAAAACAAATACACGGCTTAAAAATATTCTGGTACTCCGATTTTCTAGGCAGCCAAGAGATGAGCCAATGATACGAGCCTGAGAACAATTTGGCAGCGTTTGCTTTTTAAAATTCGTTGGCAAGAGGTGATGGAGTGTCTTAGCAGTTAGCACCAGGTACCCTCTACCTATATGTAATATAAACACACATTCAATCACACATTTTTATCAGTTTATTAGAATATCACACCTTTGTGACGTAGTAACGCCTCACTTTGGTAAAAGCAAGGTAAAGCTGCAGATTCAAATCCTATAAATTGAACTCTATGACGTTTCATAAATGAGACTTTATTAGTTTTCTATTTACTACAGAATATGCAACTACTACATTACAGCTTGAAATATCTTGACAGTTCTTTCCCTTCTGTTTCAATCTTTCGTGACTCGAGCTTTTAAGGTACAGAACTTGACGCAGTATGCGATATAAATGCTCTATTTAAGAAAGGAATCAATATTTTTTTAAGTAATCAAGTAATTTATCAAGCAAACCAGCATTTTTTTAATTAATCATAGGTATACAGCAAGAAAAGAAAGAGTTTAGTCAAAACATTGCCTTCTCCACTTTTCGCCAGGCCTAGTTATTCAGGCCTGGGTCCAGTGATTTAGATATACAGTTTAATGTTGAGTAAAATATTAATAACTCATTTCACTGAATGAGAATCAAACCCACAACCTTCTCGCTTACAGCCTGACGCTATATACGCCACAATGACCTCAGAATTTATCCTTTAAATAATATCCCAATACATTCCAAATCAAAGAGAGATGCGTCACTATGATCTAGAATTCAAAGGGAAAAAAGGTCATCCTTGAAATTTCAAGAAGGTTTGATAAGCAAATGTTTCCACTGTTCCTTGGAAAATCGGCGCCGGCTATCGCAGTCTCGAGTACGAAGACTACTTGTTTATGATAATACGAGTATACACTATAGGTATATGTTAATATAGTAGCTAAATCTCTTGACGTTTTCTGTTAATATTGATTTAAAATCATAATTTTACCATTGTAATCCTTAATGGAACGCGATGGCCGTGAGTTCGAATCTAATTCAGAGGATATTTAATTATATATTAATAAAAATAAACATTTTTTTATTGGTCCCTCTGACGTGTGCAGAGATCTTCATTGATTTGGTTTACATTTACACAAAGGATACATAATAATAAATCCTTCTATGACAATTTTTTTTATTACAGATTAACAAAAGAATTATTTAAAAAAAAAACAACCAAAACTTAATAGCATTTTGTAAATCATTTTTCCAAAAAAAAAAAAAACAAAACAATTAAATACCCAAAATTTTCTCTTAGCTTTTTATCAAATAAAATTGTGATATGATATATAAATACTTGTAATAATTTATTGTATTTTTCCTTCGCCATATAGTTTTTAATACTTTAATACTCTTTAGCTAAGCTAGGACAGCTGCTATATAAATATGTTGCTATATAAATATGTGCTTCCTTACTCATAAGGAAAATATGCGTTAAATTGAATTTTTTCTTTTTAATATTTTATTTTCTTGTGTTTCCCGCTTTTTAGTTTGATTAGAACCTATTTTTTTTTGTCGCTGGGAAATGCTTTTACGCAGACCATCCCTGAATAGGACACTTATGTCCTACAGAGTAATGGTACTGTGAGACTCATCGAACCCGACACTACCCACTAAAACTCAGCGGAAACCCTCTCCACATATATGAGATGCTGCAGGATGGCTTGCGCATGCTACTACAGCACCTCGGTGGAAGGCCCACCTAACGTGGGCCACTATCGCCTTCGGGGAGCCCCAGGGCTTCTTCCAGGGCGCCCGCAGCATCGATGACATACGGGAAGATCTTCATGACCTTCCAGTAGTAGCTCGTCTAGGGTCAGAGAAGTTGGAGATGCGCGTACCGCCTTCTCCTACCTCCTGGTCTATGACGCCGGAGCAGATCTGCGTCCACGCTAAGCTCGCTCGCACGCTCCGCGGCCTCCTTCTGTGCGATAACAGATTCACAGAAGGAGACTGCTACAGACTAGTTCCTCTCACTTTCCAACATGGCTTCCATCATATTAGACAGTGAGAGAACCCTACCCACTACAGCCATCAAAGCGTGGCGTTGCGGAGCCCAAGCGGGGCATTCCGCCAGAGTGTGATGCGCCGAATCAATGGAGGCATCACACTCGTGGCACGCTAGTGAAACATCTCCCGACGCGCAATCTGATGCAAATATTTGCCGAAGCAACCAGTTCGATTAGAACCTAGTGTAACCTGTAAGTCATTGCAGATTAAGCGGTGCAACCTAACATGGCAGGTCGTCTCAACAGACCCAAGAAGGAAAAAATATTTTAATAATAGTATACGAGCATATAAGTGAGCGAGAATTGAACTCACATTTGTTATTTGCGGCATACTGGCAACACATATATAATATATAAACACACATCGATCACTTAAAACGAATTTATATTTAGTTTAAAAAAGCAAGGGTCTGCCTTCCGACTAAGCTTTGCTCGGTCAACAACATCCTCAGTGGACAATCCATTGGTTCTCATGTCCTGCGTCATGACATCCAGCCATCGCTTTCTTGCAAATCCGGAGTCCTAATTCCAGGGATAGATATATCAAGGCACTTTCTAACCCGCTACCCCACTACGTCACTGACCCTAACTTTTTTATAGCTTCACTATGTATACATACATCATATAGGGTAGATGGAAAAAGCTAATATGGAAACAATTCGTTCTCCGCTCTTTATTAAAATTATTCTCACATTGGTATTGAACCTATAGCAATCGTATTTACAGTCCCACAGCACCACTGAATCATAACTATAAACAAATCCATAATTAATTCAGTTACTATGGCCGTATATAGGCTATTCATACAAAAGGCATCTCTTATTCGACACAATTCAATTTCAATACAATGCTATTAATTCATAATATTACATGCTAAGATCTATTGACGGAGGAAACGCATGTCACGAAAGTAATATCTTATATATATATATATATATATATATATATATATATATATATATATATATATATATATATATATATATATATATATATATATATATATATATATTATATATATATATATATATATATATATATATATATATATATATATATATATATATATATATATATATATATATATATATATATATATATATATATATATATATATATATATATATATATTTTAAAGTCTTTAAAGTAGGGAATCGATGAGCGATTCCCGAATATCCAACGGGAATGTAAACAAATGAGATTTTAAATGAGTATTATACGTTTTATACTCTATAGTCTACACAAAATAAATCGCGGACTACAGCTCGATTAGATATAACGTTAAATATAAACTGTTAAAATACATATATGTATAATAAATGTAATATTTTAACATATTTTATTGTGTCGTCAGTCGGTCATTGCTTATATGACAAGATAAATTTAAAATATATTCACAGATACAAGAACTGAACTAAAAAATATATTATATGTCAGTTTTTTATAAAGCTACGCAAAATACGTCATATTTTTAAACGCTTAAATTTTTAATATTTGATTATAAATTTAAACCAATAACAACGTCAAGCGATAGTAAGTCATAAATTTTTATCAATGAAAAAAAAATGTATTATTTTATGACATGGTTGTAAAGTGTTTTTCTTTAGACATGTTAAGTATAGGCTCGGTCTCCATAGAAATATTTATATGAAAGGTACACCAGTTTGGTTTGACATTTGATTCCGTCACAAATGACTTTAAAATACTAAAAAAAAAGTAATGTCTTAATGCTACAGTGTCCTTGCCTACATTTAAACAATAAAATTTTAAAAAAGTGATAATAAGAATAGCATAGTGAAATTTGATCGCAGCGAAACTCAAACTCGCACCTCTTGTAAACCATCCAAGCGCTATATGTAAGGTACGTATGGCTCAGCAGCTAAATTGCTCGGACAGTATGTAAGAGGCGCAGGTTCGAGTCTTTTTACATGCAATTTTGTATACGTTTTTTTTAAATATCTCTTTGAGTGTGTGTATCACTTTTATAAAATGATTAAATTATTGAATGATTCACTCGTATATACAGACAGATAGATAATTGAGTAATATGTACATATCTAAGAGATAGCAAGTTTTATTGTAAAGTTACAATTATGCATGTTATTGTTGGTTCGAAGTTTCCCCAGTGTGGTGCTGTGTTCCAATAAACGTGAGTACTTTGTTGTTTTTTTTTTTAATTTTAATTTTATTTAATTATTAAATTAGTTTTTTTCTTAAAACAGGTTTTATATATAAAATAATTCTTATATATTTTTTATCTGTTAGCAATTAAAAATAAAATTTATTTACATGTTTACATTTAAAATTTAACTTTTTTAAATATTATCGTTCACAGACTATTAGTAAATAATAATTTTTTAATGACTGACTTTTATGTGCCTAAACGCTATAAATATTTTAAAAAAAGCGTAATATGTTAGATATTTACGAAACTGTCAAGCTTTCACTATGAAACTTTTATTTCTGAATAATTGCTAGTTAAATAATTGTTGCGGCATTTTTTTTTAATTATTTTTATTTTCACATTTGTTCGAGCAGCTAGTGATGAGTATCTCTATTTTCTATTTATCTCTTTAACATCTATTTAGCAAAATGCAAAGCTGCGTTTTGTTTATCTCCAATAGGATAACGTAAATCTGTAAATATTGCTAAATTCATTATTTGTTTTTCTATCTAAACAAACTTATTCTATTCTAAGAACTAAAGTTATTTGATCAATAATGACCGTATATGGTAAACAAGGTAATACCTATACGTGAGAAATTGTTTACGTGTTAAAGGTTAGTATTAAAAAAAATTATAGAAAATCTAATTTACTTCTAATAAATTAAGTTTTTATAAATTTTTCAATCATGTTTTTCGATACTTAATTTTTTTATCAATTTTTGTTGGGGCGTAAGGGGAGAACGAAAATAGCATCTTTACCGACTCAACTCAACCTCACCTGCACGTGCTTCGGCAGCGGTATCCAAAAGGGTACCGGGTGCTCACTGCTAGATATCAGACGAGGCTCTGGCGACCGAGCCATGGCGGTATAACCACACACCTGGTCGGACAACCGGTCAGAAGAGGCTGCAGCAAGCCTTGGGGTCTAAATAACTCCTAAAATGTCTGTTGTAGAAGGCAACGGGAAACCACTGCGTTAAAAGATTCCTTACTATTCAGCTCACATGCATGTACAGAAAACAATGGCCCCGAGTCCCCGGCGTCTCTCAAGTGAGACGGGGGTGCGAAGAATCCCCGGGGGGAACAAACCATGCTTAAGAATGGTGACCCTAAATGTTCGTAGCTCATTGAAACCTGATAAAATTTACAACGTCATTAAAGATTTGGCCTAGGGGAAAGAAATGAAAGAGGAGATAGGCTAATAGTATTCTGCCAGGAGAAAGGTCTTGTAATTTCAACATTGTCATCTGGATGACAGATAAAATCTACCAGCTTATAGTGGAGGGAAGACTATTAAAATAGTGACGAAAATAAGTACAAAGAGCTGGACAAAGAAATACGGAGAGAAGTGCGATTTGCTAGAGACTCCTGGTACCAGCAAAAATGCGAATATGCCGAAGATCTTAATTCAAAACATGATTCTTTTAACCATTATAAAGAAATTAAATCCATGATGAGACATGGAAGAAATCAACCACACATCCTTGTTGACGATGATAACGTACCAATTTTGGATATTGATAAAAGAAAGGCTCTATGGAAAAATACATCCAGTCAATGTTTATAGATAACAATCGTATCCTAATGACAAATCTCAATGCTGAAAATGCCGAAGGACACTCTATACTAAAATCTGAAGCCTGGAAAGCCCTTAAGAAAGCAAATACTGGTAAATCTGCAGGTTCAGATAACATCCACATTGAGATATCCAAGCTTGTTTCGGAAGATTACATTGACGCTCTCGTTAATCTTTTTTTTTTTCAATCGTATCTACGATATCGTTCGTTTACCACAAGACTGGCTAAAATCTTTCTTTATCCCTAAAAGAGAAACGCCAAAAAGTGCGACGAATTTCGAACTATTAGTTTGTTGAGTCAGGTTTTGAGGCTGTTTTTGTACATTATACATAATAGAATACGACAAAATGTGACGAACAGCTTGGCGACAGTCAATTTGGATTCCGAGCGGGGTTAGGTACAAGAGAAGCATTGTTTGCTTTACAAGTGCCGCGAAAAGGAAAGTTAAGAAACCTTAGGGAATGGACTGGAATTGTGAGTGCCGCTGAACTATTTCGCCTCGCTAGAGATAGAGAAAAGTACTCCGAGCCAACCTTCAATAATTGGAGAGGCACCCCTAAGAAGAAGAAGATCATTTTTTGTGATTACCAAAACAAAAAATTTAGGACACTCATTAAATTATTACTAAATATTACTAAACAAATGAAATAAATAATTGTATTATATTATTAAAATAGTGAATTTTAGTTGTAAATAATTTAATGCACATAAACATTTTGATATTAATGTCATTAAACTAATATATTTCAAATGAGATTTAAAAAATAATAGCATTTCCATATTAGGTAAATCAACAACAGATTATAAAAATCAGTAATATTATCATCATTATAGGCATTATCTTTTACAGCATGTGCCTAATTACGTATTTATAGTGTGGGAATCTAGTCCTATCTTTTACTATCTATTTATTTGACATTTGAAATGGTAATTGGAAAAAAACATAAATAATATGTTTATATGACTATTTTCTTTTATAACATATTATATGATTTAAGTTAATAAGTTATAGTTATAGTTATAGTTAATAAGTTATAGTTATAGTTATAGTTAATAAGTTTATAAATAACATATTATATGATTTAAGTTAATAAGTTATAGATAAGTTTAAAATACATTGTTATTCGGAACTTTCATTACTGATATCACAGCATTCCGTAGATTGTTTTTAGAACAATCTACAGTATGCTGTGAATTAAAAAAAATGGTAGTAGGATACCTAAAATATATTTTACAAACAAAAACATACCCGATTAATCCAGTTAGGCTTTAATTTCTAATAATCTTGCATTATTTATTCAGATTTAAGGCTGCACTGTTAATAGATTAAATAAGGGGTATAAAAGCAAAGGGTAGAAAGCATACCTAGAAAGAGAAAATTGCAAATTTCTACTGTGTTTCTACTACACTGTTATTTCTACCAGAATCGAATACTGGCCCTTTCATTCTAAATCGGTTTATAAATAACATAAATCAAAATTAATACAAATTGACATCAATTAGATATAATTTGGTATAAACATACCATATACATGCCTAAAAAAAGTATTTTTGAATTGAATTTACACCTACACCTCAAATACAAACATTTTGCTGAAAATAAATACAATATTTTACGATACTTAAAGAAGCTTGTCAAAATTAGCTATTTTTTTTAAGTTAACTCGTGATAAAATGTGACAGATCCAAAATCTCCGCTCAGATGCATAAGTAATAAACGAACTCCATTGCAATGTAAAATCGATTATTATTTTTCGTTTTAAATACAAAACATAAGCAAATTATAATTTTTTATCAGGTTAGGTAACCATTATTGTTAATGACATAATCAAAAACTAATCCATGATAAAGTATCCATACTTATAATTAATCTGTATAAGTATAATAAAATATTAATAATCTTTACCATTTTATCGCCTCATTTTGACCATAGAGGGTAAGTAAAGGAGAGTTAAGCGCTCCGATTACAATTACCTATATATTAAAAAAAAGTTACTCTTTAAGAGTAACTTTATAGAGTAACTATGAGCGTATGCTTGTAATTGAACTTAATATGTTTTAATGTTTAATATGAATTGTGGATCAAGCTTTCGGAAGCTCACAAGCTTTTACGTTTGTGCAAGATTTTTCAACTTTAATTCCCTCGATTCACTCATGTTATATAGCTTATATATATATATATATATATATATATATATATATATATATATATATATATATATATATATATATATATATATATATATATATATATATATATATATATATATATATATATATATATATATATATATGTAATAATGAAATTTTAATTTAGGTTATAATTCAATAGTATATACTATATACGTTTAGACTTCAAAAATTGAGATTGAGATATATAAATCCAAGCATTTCTGGATTGACCAAATCTTATATAAGTACATAATAAATAATAATAAAATATATTGTTAATTAATAGTTTAGTGTACATATGTAGACTATTTTACCAAATATCTTTTGAGTTGACAGTTAGGTACTTGAAAGCGGTTTAATTTTTTTTTTCAAACAAAAATTAAAAATGAAATCATTTACATTTACATTAATTCAATCAGTGTTAAATCTGTAAGTACGCTTCGTATCATTCGTTATCAGTTATCTCTTGTCCAGCACTCACAGTGTTCAAGAGTAAAGATAAGATAGTATTCCGCAACGTAGCTTAAGTAACTTACTACCGTTTTCATAAATACTAGTATTTACATCAGATTTTGCCTGAAATTTTTATTATTTTTTATTTGGATTTGTTTTTTTTTTATTTTATGGTTCTTTGGCGTACGAGTAGAATGGAGAAAACACGATATATATAGATTGGTCATTATATGTATATATATATATATATATATATATATATATATATATATATATATATATATATATATATATATATATATATATATATATATATATATATATATATGTATATATATATATATAAACAGATTATATATAATGACCTGTAATTATGTCACTTTATGGACAAATCTCGGCGTTGAGTTCCGGCACTCTACACGAAATGTCTTAAATATTAGCCAGAAAGTGGGCAACGGAGAGTTTTAACACTACATTCCCTTATTTACCATATTAAGCGTAATACAATTTAATTTGTTTACTTTAGTCAACTAATGTCATGTAGAAACCCGCCATTACAATATTTGACAGGTAAAAAATAAGTTTCAAATAATAAATAACATTTAAAAATATCGATATAACAGATTATTCTATGGTATATTTCTAACAGTTTCTTATATATTTCCTTTAGTTTATTCTTGAAAGGAAAATATGTATGAGAAGTAGCTATAATTTACAATCTAATATGTTTAATAAATAGTGCACTTTACTATAAAGGTAACAACAATGTAAATGTTTCATATAAACGACATTATTTACATTTTAATGGGTCTTGTGACTTCGTTGGCGTGACATTTGTCATTGTACTATACCTATAGAACCTTTTATAACATATATTTATACATATATGTTCTAGATTAATATATGTTCTACGTTATTTTCACGGAACAAGGGATAGGAGAAGAGCTATTTCTCGTTTTCAGTTTTCCATCCATCTTTTCTTTTTTCAAGGCTCTATAAACAAAAGTTTTGTTATTTTTTATTTTTTTTTTTTTTTTTTTTTATTTTTTTTTTTTATTGTTGTCACCTATATTGCTTCTTTTAAGGACATCACAAAAGGAACAGACGGAATCTTTATAAGATCACTTTGTGTGTATGTTGAATTGTCCGTCTGTCAAGACCATTTTTCTCATGATCGTGTGGAGGTATCAAGTTGTAATTAATATCAAATATCCAGGTATAGCTAGTCCTTTAGAATACAAAAAAATCTCAATCGAAAGATATTTATTATTTGTGCAAATTTTTTTTAATGAAATTTTTTAATAAAAAATACATAATATTATTGGTTATATTTATAGTTCATTTCTTAAAAAAATGTGTGCAAGCGCCTGCAAAATTTACCTACAATTATTTTATTCATACGGAACCGTCGGTGCGCGAATTCAAGTCGCAATCGACTATTTTGCGATTATATTGAAGTACATACCTACTATTTAATTACTATTCAAGTTTAAATATCTTCTCAATTAAATCATAGTGTATATTTAGTAAAGATATGGAAACTTCTACTTAATTTACATATTAATGGCTTACATTGCGCCTTGTTATTGAATGTACTATAAAACATTGATAACATCACATAATATACAATATTTATTAAAAAAATATATTATATATAATATTATATATATTCAATTAGGCCAAAACAAACACTTTTATATCGTCAATTTAGATTGAAGTGTCAGTAGTATATAAAAAGCTACCACCAGCTGGGAAGGCAGGTTCTGCTGAGAAGAACTGGCGAGAAACTCAACAGTTGCACCTTTGAAATATAATTTACATATGATTATAAATGGCTTCCTCAAGAATTACATAAGATTTGATTATAATTTAAATATAATTAATTTATCTCAACCAAGATACTAGATCTCGAGATACTTTTTGTGAGATAATCTAACTAATGTATACTTTTATATAAAATAATAATTAATAAATGCAATTTAATATTATAAATCTGAAATTTTAATAGATTTTCTTTTATATTGGATGATTCTTTATCGACGAAGAATATAAAGAAGAATGGAGAGAGATTTTTCGAAGTAGGTCTTAATTTCAAACTCCTTCAGTATTGTCTACTTAGCCATAATAATTAATTGAGGAAGGTTTTTTTTTAAATAAAATTATATAATTATAAAAAAAAGGGCTAATTAAATATTATCTGTTTATTGAAAGTAATGTGTTTATTTGCTATTTATATATACATATATATATATATATATATATATATATATATATATATATATATATATATATATATATATATATATATATATATATATATATATATATATATATATATATATATATATATATATATATATATATATATATATATATTTATATATATATATATATATATATATATATAATATATATATATATATATATATATATATATATATATATATATATATATATATACCACGTTGAACACACCGGTTCTCGTCCGATCACCGAAGTTAAGCAACGTCGGGCGCGTTCAGTACTTGGATGGGTGACCGCCTGGGAACACCGCGTGGCGTTGGCATCTCAGAGGGTGTCTAAGCCAATTATCTGTCCGATATTTGGTTTCCGGCATACGGGTACGCGACCCCGGGACCTCGAGCCACCACTTTCATAACCCGATCCAATCCATGTAAGTGGTGTCCCTCCCCTATATTCCAAGTCTTTCTGCCTCTTATTCCCTGTCCTTCCTTGGTTTCTCCCAGTAATGGGTTTGGAGGTCAGATGGCAATCGCTCCACAAAAAAACCACTTCGCCACTCATATGGACCGATTGGTCTTAGTCGGAAGGCAGACCCTGGCAAAAGCCGGGACTAATGCCAGGAAGAAGAAGAAGATATATATATATATATATATATATATATATATATATATATATATATATATATATATATATATATATATATATATATATATATATATATATATATATATATATATAAATGTAGCAATAGAGCATTACGTACATTTGCAAATATTAATATCATCAGTAACAACAAACAACATTCTTGTACATAATTGTATAAAAAATACAAAATAACAACACAAATAGTATTTTATTAATTACATCACTTGCTTTGTGCGTAATCTATGTAATGAGCTGATGTAAGAGTCTATAAGTAAGTAAGGGGATACTTTTTTTTTCATATATTTAAATTGCCTTTCATCTAGATTTCGTTGTGGTAGTCGTCGTTTAAAATTAACCAAATGACGTGAAATTTGTTGACTTAGTTAGTTCTGATGACAATCTAAGATGGCCGCCGCAACAAAATGGCGGACTATATATGTACCTATATATGTATTTTTGAACACTTGCTCTATACGGGTATCAAATGCTTAGCATAATGCCTTGCATAGAAAACCTTTCTAGAAATATAGCAGAAAATAAATAGATTGTGAAACATAAAATAACGAATTGAACCTTAAGCATTAATGTTAAATTAATTAATTAAAACTTTTTCGCATGAAGCGTGACATTCCTAAATATACCTCAAATACATATCTACATCCGGACAAAGTGAAAAATCGGTAGTATAGCATTATAATAAAAAATATCAATTAATATAATAATTATCTGTTGTTGGTCACCAGGGACTGGATAAGATTGAATATGAATATCTTATATATGTCATTTTTATCAAACGATTTCAGTTTTCCTTCAATTATCAATTAAATATATATATTTTTGCAATATTTTAAGACAGTTTGACCTGTTACGTAAATACTTAGCCTAGTTGGCCATTTTTGCTTAAATCTTTTATTATATGCTTTTGTGCAAATAATATCTGTTATATATTTTTTTATAAAAAGTTTTCAATCCAGTGAGCTGCGTTTGAAGTTGTAACAACTTAACTTGTGAGTATTTTTTAAAAATTTTTGATCACTTTTTGTTACTGTACAATCTTCTTCATGAATACATGACATTTTCGAAGTAGTATGTGCTTAACTCGCTCGCTCGCACACCCATAATACAAATAATTGAATAGATTTTTTTTATTTATATTTAAAAATGGCCTAAATAATATCACATAAAGTTAATAAAATAATTAAATAGATTAGCAATATAAAATAGAATCCCTTCTACATCTCCGTTTACATCAATATACGTTTGTTTCTTATATTTTGAATTTACTTAAACTTCAGAGTGATTATCTACTCTTACTTAACTGTCAAACTCCAACAGGAACACAAAAAAGGTTTGATTAAAAAAAAAACCCACATTATCATCTCATCATCACATACAGATAATTTATTTGCCAATCAGATATAGAATTGCAAGCTTCGCACTGTACTGACGTATTCACTACGCTCATACGGCCCGAACCTTTCTCTTGTCTTTGGAAATTTTAAATATTTAATTTGTAAATATTCTATAATTTTCGCCGGCGTTCTGTCGCCGTGTCGCTTTTGTGACGTCGTTGTGACGTCACCTCAAATTGATTCTCGGTCTTCTGTTGACCGTATGGTTGTCGTGTGCGGGCGAAGCCGTTGCCGTCTCAGAAATGAGCGGCCGAAAGAATGCGCTGCGGGATCGCTCCCGTTCGCGCACCAGACCTTCCTCGGACGTAGGGGCCAGTGGGTCGGGAGCAACCCCACCCCCTCGCCACCCGCACCTCTCCGGAGCAGGAACTTCTGCAAGCTCCGCTTCTGCGCGGAGCATGGCCCCTATTGGTCCCTTGCCGATCGCAACCGACTCCGGCCTTGTGTCGGTCACCAGTGGCAGCACTGAGTTGGGCCGTTCTATGGCCAGGCCCGCTTTTGGGGCGAACTCCCGGACACTGGAGGCGCGCGACTGGCGGTCTCAGTGCCCCCCGCGGGTGTTGTTACCACCTCCCCACGTGGAACAGACCCAACTATAACGCCGCAGCGGGCTTCCAGGCCCGCAGCTAGAGAGTCACAACCCTCTAAGAGGTCGCCATCCGCGCCGTCTCGGTATGAGGCGGAGCTGTCGCCCAGAACGCAGCTGCATAGGGACATGATCTTCGTGTCTCATTTGCGGCAGCGTGGGGCTATCTCCAAGTCGTTGCTGGAGCATATTTGTATGTTCCTCAACGACAAAGAGAGAGAGAGAGCGGGCACCGGCACTGCAGATATCTAGATGGAGGAGGCGCCGACATCAACTCTCACCCCTGTCCGGAGACCCAGGCCCGCCGATGAGGCCCCCGAAACCGATCCAAAAAGGCTTTGCGCGCAACCGCGCCCCGCCGCCCCGTGAGCCTCTAGGGACCCACGCCTTCGGGCACAGAATCCAGCGCCTAAAACTGTCGCACCCATCACCACTACCACTACCACCACCAGCACCACAGGTGCCGCTACTGATAGCTTGGTCACCTTTGCCGATGCGCTCCGGGCAGGTAGCCCGAGCCAGGCGGCACCGGCTCCAGCAGTTGCACCCGCCCCAAAACCGAGGCCTCGCTACCCGCCTCTCGTTGTGGAAACCCTGCCCAACTGGGCAACCCACTTTCGGGCGCTCAAAGAGAGGTTGGGACATGCACCCAATGCGTGCCCATTTGGGAAAGGTGTGCGGTTCTCTCCAGAGTCGGAGGGCGAATGTCGTATAATCCAGCGGTACCTCGTCGACCTGGAGATGGTGGAAAAGATAAGATGGTTCTCCTACGCACTCCCCAAGGAAATGAGTCGCAAGGTAGCCATCACTGGGCTCCCTGTGATGACCACTCCTGAGGAGATTACGGAGGCGCTGGGAGAACTTGGGTGTCAGGCCGAGTATGTCCGGCCGATCCGGGCGAGAAAAGGTCGGCCGGGCTGTATTTTCTTCGCAATCCTGACGAATACCCCAGACCTCGTGCCAGGCATCTAGAGCATCACAGAACTGCTGTACATGCCTGGCGTTAAAATAGAAGCCTGGCGCAGCCGGACGGGCCCAGCGCAGCGTCACCACTGCCAAGCCTTCCGGCACTCGAGTCATGGACACAATGGCACAATCTTCCCAGCGCCAGCCTGCCCCAGTTTCAGGCGAGGCCCGCGCGACACTTGACAGGGCTATCGACGCCCTTAAGGATGTCCTTGTGGCCCTAAAGGAAAATCGGGACCCAGTTGAGGTCGTGCTTTCAGGCATGATGCGTTTGCTTACAAATGGATAAGCTGCGCATCATGTTCTGGAACGCTGCTGGACTGAGACAGCGAGCCCACTTCCTCCGGCTCCTTCTCAGTCAGCAGAATGTAGATGTGGCTCTCATTAATGAGACCCATCTCAGGGCCACTGACACCTTTGTCGCATCCGGCTACCATATCCTGCGCCTAGATACGGTGGAGAGCGCCTACAGAGGGTTGCTTGTAGCTATTAGACGTAACATCCCGCACCAACCGCTTCCTGACCTGGCTACGTTGTCGTTCCAGTCCCTGGGGATCGAGGTAATGGTTGGCAGGCAACCTGTCAGGCTGTATGCCATCTACCGACCCCCCAACTCCACGCTAAGACTTAGCGAAGTGAAGCTAGTCCTTGGTAGTACAACCCCCACCATAGCGGCAGGGGACTGGAACGCCAAACACCAAGCGTGGCGCTGCCACATTGCGTGCACCACGGGTAGGAAGCTGTTCGAGGACGCCGACAGGAATGGGTATGTAGTGGAAGGGCCTGACGAGCCCACCCACTACTCTCATAATAGCAACTTCCCCGGGACCACGATCGACCTGATCGTGCACAAAGGGGTCGATGCTAGCTCGGTGTCCCTCGAACAGCCGGAATCCCTAACTGATGCCTATGGGTCTGACCACCTCCCCGTCCTCTTTGCCGTACGGGGAACGTCAGCAATCGCAGTGCGCCCCCCTCCTAGGGGATTGATCTACTAGCCTCGGTTTGAAGCTCTCTGCTGACGCCACCACGTGAGGAACCGCTGGTTGATCCGCCCAGTGTCGACAGACTCGAAGCGTCGATCACGCGGCGATTCAGACCGCCCTCAGTGAAGCCACTGCACCAGCCAGCTCAAACCGACTTCCCCCAACTCCTCGGCACATTGCCAAACTCATTGCGCGGAAGAGGAAGACGCGCATTGAGTGGCAAAGGACCTACGAGCCAGCCACCAAGGCGAAACTCAACGACTTGGTGGAGCGAATCCGCGTAACGCTCGCGTCGGCCTCCGCAGGAAACTGGGATGCGAGGATTCAGGCCGCCAGCGAGGACTCCACTTCGCTGTCTAATCTGTGTCGGCAGATTAATAAGAAGCCTCCTCCCATCAGACCCCTATACCATCCAGATGGCGCGCTGCGCTATGACTCCCAAGGTAGGGCCGACATAGTGGCAGACTACCTTGAGAGTCAGTTTGCGCCTAACCCCAGCCTGCGATCGGTCATCAACTTTCTCGGTAACCCACCCAACCCGTTTCCTCCCCCACCTTTCTTCTCCTCGTCAAGCATGAAGAAGGCAATCGCGTCTCTAAAGCCTCGTAAAGCTCCGGGGATAGACGGCGTGCCCAATCTGGCGCTCCACCATCTACCCAGGAAAACCATTGCATCACTTACCAGGCTCTTCAACGCCATCCTGCGGGTGGGCTATTTCCCCCAGGCTTGGAAAGAAGGCCTGGTGGTGATGCTACCGAAGCCGGGCAAAAATCGCAGACGACCTGAGGGATATCGCCCCATCACCCTGCTGAACGCCTCATCCAAACTGTTCGAGAAGCTACTGTTACCTTTTATACATGCGCATTTTGAATCGCGCCCCGAGCAGTTTGGATTCCGTAGTGGACACTCGACCACTCTTCAGTTGGCTCGAGTCCTACAATTCGTTGCAGCCTCACTGAACAGGAAGGAGAAACCAGTGGCGGTCTTCCTGGACGTGTCGAAGGCGTTTGACAGGGTGTGGCACACTGGGTTGCTGTATAAGTTAACCCAGGTGGGCACTCCGTTCCACATCGTAAGGATCCTGGCCGAATTCTTCCACGGCAGGACCTTCCGAGTTAAAGTGGATAACGCCCTGTCCCCTTCCCACCCCATCGCAGCAGGGGTCCCACAGGGTAGCACGTTATCGCCTACCCTTTACGCAGCCTACACGGATGATATCCCGTCTCACCAGGACACCATGTTGGCGCTTTACGCAGACGACGTAGCGATCCTGGCAAAGTCCCTCAACGCCAAACACGCGACGTTGAAACTCCAGCGAGCCCTCGACCTCCTCCCGAACTGGTTGGTGGAGTGGAGGCTCACGCTTAACGTGGCCAAG
The DNA here is from genome assembly GCA_037127375.1 of Dione juno. Taxonomy (NCBI): domain Eukaryota; kingdom Metazoa; phylum Arthropoda; class Insecta; order Lepidoptera; family Nymphalidae; genus Dione; species Dione juno. The sequence continues at coordinate 6,035,683 of JAXRJS010000014.1, forward strand.
ACCCAAACGATCTCGTTTGGCAGCCACAGAGCGCTGCCTCCTCCGCCGAACATCCAAGGCGAACAGGTCGGCTGGACTCGCCAAGTCACATACCTGGGTGTCGTCATCGATAGGCGACTCTCGATGGCTGCCCTGGTATCCAAGGCCAGGACCGCGGCGAGAGCTGCGCTGGCATTACTGCGTCCTCTCTTCCGATCCCGACTTCCTCTCTGCACTAAGCTGAGGCTGTACAAGACGTATGTAAGGCCACACCTTACGTACGCAGCCCCAGAATGGTACTCCCTGACTAGCCAAAACCTTCGCAACGTCCTACAGGTGACGCAAAATGTGGCCCTCCGAAGAGCCAGGCCCCTCGATACGTGAGGAACGCCACTATACAGCGCGACCTCCGTATTGAGAGCCTAGTGGACCACATTTCCCATTTGGCTGCCCGCACCTTCCAACGTGCTGACGTTTCGGACCATTTACACATCCGGAACAACGCACCATGGCATTCCCGTCCGCCAGATGCGCACAGGTTCCCCAGGGATCTCCTCCCTCCTTCCTCTCCCGATTCCTGAGCTGCTACTACGGTCGATGGTCGCCTAAGCTGGGTCTCTCCTGGGCAACCAGGAGCCTCACTTGACTGGGCTGACCGCCCTAAGTAGCACTCGGCTCTCCCCTAGTAAACTCCCCACAAAAACCCTGTCCCTTTAAAGGACACATTGCCTGGGCTTAAGCCCAACACAAGGACACGCCCATATTAATGGGCGGAGGTAGAACCAATAATAGAAATCCTCCGCTAGACGGCGCTATACATTTTCATTGCATTTCTGAATCGCGCTAGCGACATCGTCTTTTTTAAAGTATATTATGACTGTGGAATAAAAATTACATTATCTGGATTGCAAGCTTCGCACTGTACTGACGTATTCATTACGCTCATACGGCCCGAACCTTTCTCTTGTCCTTGGAAATTTTAAATATTTAATTCGTAAATATTCTATAATTTTCGCCGGCGTTCTGTCGCCGTGTCGCTTTTGTGACGTCGTGGTGACGTCACCTAAAGTCGATTCTCGGTCTTCTGTTGACCGTATGGTTGTCGTGTGCGGGCTTTCAGCGAAGAAGTTGCCGTCTCAGAAATGAGCGGCCGAAAGAATGCGCAGCGGGATCGCTCCCGTTCGCGCACCAGACCTCCTTTGGACGTAGGGGCCAGTGGGTCGGGACCAACCCCACCCCCTCGCGCCTCGCACCTCTCCGGAGCAGGAACTTCCGCGGGCACCGCTTCTGCGCGGAGCATGCCCCTTATCGGTCCCTTGCCGACCGCAACCGACTCCGGCCTTGTGTCAGTCTCCAGTGGCATCACTGAGTTGGGCCGTTCTATGGCCAGGCCCGCTTTTGGGGCGAACTCCCGGACACTAGAGGCGCGCGACTTGAAAGCGCGCTCCACTGGTGTTTCCGGCCCCCAACTGGCGGTCTCAGTGCCCCCCGCGGGTGTTGTTACCACCTCCCCGCGTGGAACAGACCCAGCTATAACGCCGCAGCGGGCTTCCAGGCCCGCAGCTAGAGAGGTACAACCCTCTAAGAGGTCGCCATCCGCGCCGTCTCGGTATGAGGCGGAGCTGTCGCCCAGAACGCAGCTGCATAGGGACATGATCCTTGTGTCCCATTTGCGGCAGCGTGGGGCTATCTCCAAGTCGTTGTTGGAGCATATTTGTATGTTCCTCAACGATAAAGAGAGAGAGCTCGCGGGCACCGACTCCGCAGATACCGGGATGGAGGAGGCGCCGACATCAGCCCTCACCCCTGTCCGGAGACCCAGGCCCGCCGATGAGGCCCCCGAATCCGATCCAAAGAGGCTTTGCGCGCAACCACGCCCCGCCGCCCCGGGAGCCTCTAAGGACCGACGCCTTCAGGCACAGCATCCAGCGCCTACAACGGTCGCACTCGCCATTACCGCTACCACCACCACCACCAGCACCATGGGTGCCGCTACTGATAGCTCGGTCACCTTTGCCGATGCGCTCCGGGCAGGAGGCCCGAGCCAGGCGGCGCAGGCGGCACCGGCTCCAGCAGCTGCACCCGCCCCAAAACCGAGGCCTCGCTACCCACCTCTCGTTGTGGAGACCCTGCCCAACTGGGCGACCCACTTCCGGGTGCTCAAAGAGAGGTTGGGACACGCACCCAACGCGCGCCCATTTGGGAAAGGTGTGCGCTTCTCTCCAGAGTCGGAGGGCGAGTACCGAACAATCCAGCGGTACCTCGCCAACCTGGAGATGACAGAGAAGATCAGCTGGTTCTCCTACGCACTCCCCTCGGAAATGAGTCGCAAGGTGGCCATCAGGGGGCTTCCTGTGACGACCACTCCTGAGGAGATCACGGAGGCGCTGGGAGAACTCGGGTATCAGGCCGAGTATGTCCGGCCGATCCGGGCGAGGAAAGGTCGGCCGGGCTGCATCTTCTTTGCGGTTCTGGTCAATACGCCGGACCTCGTGCCAGGCATCTACAGCATCAATGAGTTGCTGTACATGCCTGGCGTCAAAATAGAAGCCTGGCGCAGCCGGAAGGGCCCAGCGCAGTGTCACCGCTGCCAGGCCTTCCGGCACTCGAGCCATGGGTGCCACCGCAGATTGGCCTGCGTGAGATGCGGAGAAGAGCATCGCGCGCAGGACTGCCCGCGCCCATTAGAGCAGCCCGCCACGTGCGCCAACTGTGGGGGGGCCCATCCAGCCAATTATTCTTCGTGCCCTCAAATAAAGAGGGAGCTCAGGAATAAGAAGGCTGGTACACTGGCCCTCACAGCTGCCTCTAAGCCTCCGGCATCGGTCGCCCCGGTCCCTACCAACATGGTAGCCGCGGACGCACAGGCCTCTTCTTTGATGGCTCCGGCCAATCCGCCTTCTACGAGGGATGGCGGAGTCGGCCGTAGTGCCTCCAAAAAGAGGTCTAAGGGTAAGAGGAAGAAGGGGACGGCCTGTTCTTCTGCCCCAACCAGCCAACCCACCGCAGTCCGTGCAGCCCCTGATGCTGCCCAAGCCTCCCGGATCCAGGCTGCTCCAGTTTCGGGCGATACCCGCGCGTCCCTTGACAGGGCCATCGACGTCCTCAAGGACGTCCTTGTTGCCCTCAAGGAGAACCGTGACCCTGTCGAGGTCGTGCTGTCAGGCATGATGCGTTTGCTCACAAATGGCTGAGCTACGCATCATGTTTTGGAACGCCTGTTCTCTGAGAAACAAAGCCCACTTCCTCCGGCTCCTTCTCAGAGAACAAAACATAGATGTGGCTCTCATAAATGAGACCCATCTGAGAGCCTCAGAGCCCCTAGCCATCCCAGGCTACCACACCCTGCGCCTGGACGCTGAGGAAAACGCGTGGCGCGGCCTCCTCATCGCAGTCAGACGCAGCCTTCCTCACCTTCCTCTTCCTGACCTGGCTACGATGTCGTTTCAGTCCCTGGGGATCGAGGTAATGGTTGGCAGGCAACCTGTCAGGCTGTATGCCATCTACCGACCCCCCAACTCCACGCTAAGACTTAGCGAAGTGAAGCTTGTCCTTGGTAGTACAACCCCCACCATTGCGGCAGGGGACTGGAACGCCAAACACCAAGCGTGGCGCTGCCACATTGCGTGCACCACGGGTAGGAAGCTGTTCGAGGACGCCGACAGGAATGGGTATGTAGTGGAAGGGCCTGACGAGCCCACCCACTACTCTCATAATAGCAACTTCCCCGGGACCACGATCGACCTGATCGTCCACAAAGGGGTCGATGCTAGCTCGGTGTCCCTCGAACAGCCGGAATCCCTACCTGATGCCTATGGGTCTGACCACCTCCCCGTCCTCTTTGCCGTACGGGGAACGCCAGCAATCGCAGTGCACCCCCCTATACGTAGGGGACGAATCTGCTGGCCCCGCTTCGAGGCCCTCACTGCCCAGCTGACTCGGCCACGAGAGGAACCGCTTGATGATCCGCCTAGTGTCGATAGACTTGAGGCGTCGATCACAGCGACGATCCAGACTGCCCTCCGTGAGGCTACCGGCCCCGCCAGCCCGGTAAGACTTTCCCCAACTCCACGGCACATTGCTGACCTCATTGCGCGTAAGAGGAAGACGCGCAGTGAGTGGCAACAGACCCGCGAGCCCGCCACCAAGACGAAACTCAACGTCTTGGTGGAGCGTATTCGCGCAGCGCTCGCGGAGTCCAATGCCGAGAGTTGGGACGCGAGGATTCGTGACGCCACCGAGGACGAAGCGTCTCTCACTAAGCTGTGCCGGCGGCTTCTTGGTAAGCTGCCCCCCATCCGACCTCTCTTCCAACCCGACGGCACGCTGTGCTACGACTCTCAAGGAAGGGCCGAAATCCTGGCAGACCACCTTGAGAGTCAGTTCGCACCCAATCCCAGCTTGCTACCGGAGCACCACGCACAGCTGGAGCAAGCGGTCACCGCCTTCCTATCCGACCCCCCTGGCCCGAGTCCTCCGCCGCCCTTCTTTTCCCCGTCGAGCGTGAAGAAGGCGATCGCGCGGCTCAAGCCTAGAAAAGCTCCGGGGATAGATGGTGTGCCTAACATGGCACTACAACATCTCCCCATGCGGACCATATCATCACTCACCAGGCTTTTCAACGCCATCCTACGGCTGGGATATTTCCCCCGGGCATGGAGGGAAGGCCTGGTAGTGATGATTCCGAAGCCAGGGAAGGACCGAAGGCGCCCCGACGGCTACCGACCCATTACCCTGCTGAACGCCTCATCCAAGCTGTTCGAGAGACTACTGCTCCCTCTCTTGGAGGCGCACTTCCAATCGCGCCCCGAGCAGTTTGGATTTCGCAGTGGTCATTCGACCACTTTGCAATTAGCACGCGTCCTCCACTTCGCAGCGGCCGCCATGAACAGGAAGGAGAAGGCAGCAGCGATCTTCCTGGACGTGTCGAAGGCGTTCGACAGGGTGTGGCACCCCGGATTGCTCCACAAAGTGATCCGGGCGGGCACTCCCCATCACCTGGTGAGGGTTCTGGCCGAATTCCTCCGCGGCAGAACCTTCCGGGTTAGAGTGGACCACGCTCTATCCAGCAGCCATCCCATCGCAGCAGGGGTACCCCAGGGTAGTACCATCTCTCCTACCCTGTATTCCATGTACACCAATGACATCGCAGTTCACGACAATGTCACACTGGCCCTCTATGCCGATGACATTGCGTTCCTGGCTAAGTCCCTGAACCTCACCCACGCGGCTCTCAAACTCCAGCGTGCCCTCGACCTGCTACCGGACTGGTTTGCGGAGTGGAGGCTCACGATTAACGTGGCCAAGACCCAAGCGATTGCGTTTGGGCTCCACAAGCTGCCTCCTCCGCTTGTTCTCCAGGGTGAACAGGTCAAATGGTCCCGCCAAGTCACCTACCTGGGCGTCTCCATAGAAAGGAAACTTTCCATGTTAGCCCAGGTAGCCAAAGCCAGGAACGCAGCGCGAGCTGCACTGGCCCTGCTGCGTCCCTTATTCCGATCCCGCCTTCCCCTCCGCACCAGGCTGGGGTTGTACAAAACGTACGTCAGACCCCATCTGACGTACGCGTCCCCAGCTTGGTACTCCCTCACGAGACCTAGTCTTCGGAAGGTCCTTGAGACGGTGCAAAATGTGGCTCTCCGACGAGTCGTCCAGGCTCCTAGATACGTGAGGAACGCTACCATTCAGCGCGACCTCCGTATCGAAAGCCTAGAGAGTCACATCACCCAGCTAGCTGCCCGGTGTCTACCACGGAGCCGACGCCTCGGATCACCCTCACATCCGAGACATCGCTCCGTGGCACTCCCGTCCGCCGGACGCCCGAAGACTACCTCGAGACATCCTTCCCCCTCCTTCTGATTCCTGAGCTGCTACCATGGTCGCTGGTCGCCTAGGCTGAGCCTCCCCGGGATCACCCGAGGGTCTCATTCGGCCGGGCTGACCGCCCGGGTAGCGCATAGCTCACTCCTTTCGTCCAGTCCTTCCAAATCCTGTCCCTTTTTAGGACTTTTTACCTCGGGCTAAACGCCCAATCCAAGGACCCGCCCATGTTCATGGGCGGCGGAAGAGCCTAACGGCAAGAGGGCACTGCCCTGAAGCCGTTTTCCTCTCCCCCCTCGGGGGTCGAGAGAGAGAATACATCGGAGAATTACATTATCTCTGGTTTCCCTTCATTACGTACAAATCTTTCGCCTTTTACTAAAGATTTCCGTGGAGGGGAACACTCAAATGAGTTTTCTCATATTTTTGATGGTCTTGCTTCTGGCAAGACTTTAATAAACAAATACTATACTATACTCTTTAGATTTTAAAACATTGCTAAATTTAAGAATTTTTGAAATCCTAGTGAGTCAGAAAGTGTTCGAAATGTTGGGATCCAAAAAAAAAGAGTCAATATACGCGATTAATCCGATTAAACTGTTTTATTTAATATGTATAGGTAAATATCGTGAAAGCCAAAGAACTTATTATTTTAGTTAATGTCAACCAATTGGTAATTAAAACTGATCACCTTCACCGATTATTTTAATCCAAATATCGCATTGATATCGGTTTTTTTATTTATTACCGGTGAATTTAATGTGACAACCGGTTTTACCGACTATAACCGATTGAAAATAATAATTAACTGAGGTGAAAGAATCATATATATCGATTATCCTTAACATCGATAGAACTGCCGATATTTTAACTATCGGTCACTCACTAGTAACGATATGATACAGATATCGATATTTTCGATACTACTAGTGATGAATATTACGAATTCCAATTAACTTCTCTATGTTTTATATACATATATTTTAATTTCACCAATGCGATAAGACAAAAGGGCTTATGTCGACGAATCACAAGCAGCACCAAACAAAAATTATTTTTAATAAAAAAATTATTTATAATTTTAAAATTTTTTAAAATTTTTATAAAGCGGAACCTCACAGTCTCAGTCACAACGACGACGTATTTTAGAGGTCTACTCTTATTTAAGTTACTTGAACGATATACCCTTAAAGCAGTTTTCTGGCTGGTTTGTGCAAAAAAAATTAAAAAAATTACACCTATATGTATAATCTCATATCATTCCAAGGTAATAAGATAAGATTGTTTTTTTTTTTTTGAATTTATTGATAAAAAAGATAATTTACATAAACTGTAGGAAGTACGTAAATTTGATTTGTCATAAAACGCATAAAGTATTAAATAAACAACTAGTGTTGTAACTTCAATTCTCAACACATAGTTTTTTTATCTATCCATCTCTCACATTATCGTTAATTGTAATTATCATGATTAATTAAGACCGTCGTGGCTCAGAGGTACAACGTCTGCTTGTAACGACGATATATGGGTTCCATTTCAATCGGGGAGAGTTAATTTATTTTTCACGCTCGGCATTGAGTTCCACCCCTCACCACGCAATGCCTCGTTTTAACAGTAGGTTTCTTCAACCTTTGGTCCATGATTTATTAAAAATTAACTGCTTTGCTTAAAAATCTACTGGTTTGATATACATAAAATATATATATATATATATATATATATATATATATATATTATATATATATATATATATATATATATATATATATATATATATATATATATATATATATATATATATATATATATATATATAATCATTTGACATTATAATTTATTATAATATAATCTGTATAATAATCGATCGACCGCGAACAAACATTCAAGAGTGATAAGTAAATGAAGTGATGTGCAAATAATTGTACAGAGTACAGACACTTGTTTAGATAGATACAAGGTGGAAAATGTTTTTTTTTCACTTATTTAAAGCATCACGTTGTATCCCGCATATAGCACGTAGGCAGAGGGTACCTTGATCTTGTACTCAGTCACTTTAAGCGTGGAAATGGAAATAATTAATTTCACCAAGTAGGAATCGAACTCACAGCCGTCGTATTTCACGACATATTTTTTATTGTTATTTTTAAAACAGTAAAACAAATTTTAACTTCAATTTTTTCGTGAAATGTTGTGTGTGTTGCTATTTAATAATATAAGGAACTTTAAATATGAAGTAAATATTTTTCATGTAAAATTAGAAACCTGTATTATTTATAGGATGTCTGAATAGCTTTCTATTTATAGACTTTATAAATTGAAAAACCTGTTCTTTGTGGCGATGGCGAGCGAGCGTACAAACGAAACTATAAGATTATATTATTTAAATCGCCTACTTTATTTTTATAGCAAAGTTACAAATAAATATTATTATATCTGGTGATCAAATGCGTGATGGTATTCGTGGTTACAGCACTTTAAAAATAAAATACTATAAGTAGTAGGGGACCAAGTTGCATTCCAGTCTATATGCAACATTGTCTGAGTCACAAACAAACGAAAATTTATCTTAAAAAAAAAATTTAAAAATAATATATATATAAATATAATTATAATTTTACATACATATAAACCCAACTTTCGTCTTCAGAACTATTTGGTGGTCACCACTTTTCGCCATTCACAATCCGTCAAAAAAACAATAGCACCAACGCATTTCCTTATAGGAAACCATAAGTTTTCTAAAAGGAAGTGAGAAGGAAGTAGGATGTTATGCATCATTCGTATCATTAGTCTTTATGCCATTTGTTTCCTTAACAATTGATCTTGAATGCGTACGAGCTTAGAATGTAACTGTCATATATGACTATGTTTTTTTTTTATTAGCACTGGCAAAAGTGTTCAAGTTGAACAGAAATTAACTAAAACTATTAGTAAATCAATTACGTAATGAAGATTTATTTCACCTTCAAGCTCTATCCCTAGCGGGGTTACCAGAGGTAAGGGCTACGACCCTATTATTTCTTCTTACATGGGGTTCTCTAAGAGGTTCTCATGTTTTTTACGTAAGGGCGCTCCAGTTTTGTCCAATGCTGTTTTCGAAGGTCAACCGAAACTCTTGCTAAAATTTTTTTTACTGTGCTATTATCACTCACTCTTGACTTTCCCAAACCTGAGCACTCTTCTCTTCTGGACCCTGTTCGTCAATTTCTAGCATTCAGTCGGATACAATAAAGGCTTTACTACGTAAAAAAAAATATGATATAGAAATTTTCGAGTGTTTTTTTTATATTTCCATGTGAAACCCGTCACTTACTCGGTATACTTACACGTAGTTTAAAAAACTAGTGATAATAATATGTAAATAATGGCCGTTTCTGACTAAAGGCAATCACGTTATCATTTAATAGAACTCCATAGTAATTGCTTCCTCAAACAATTTGCGAACATACCGCAATTGTTATTGTAATAAAAAAAATTGAACTTGTGACATTTTCATTTTACTATAGTGACTTGTGATTCACGAATTTAATTTTTTTATCGCTTAGTCCTGTATATGACAAGGTAGACAGAGGGAACCACCTAGTGTACCACGCGTGGTCTTGTCACCAGTGGCAGGAAATGAAAATAATTTATTGCCTTGAGCGGGAATCGAACGTTGTACCGCTGCGCCACCACGGCCTTGGTATATACCAAGAATGGAAAAATATGCAGTTATTTTTTTTCTTGTAAAGTTATTATAGTTCAAGACTTTCATACGTTAAACAGTTAAGCCACAGATCTAATAGATTTATCTTTTTTAATTTTAATAAAATAGTTATTTATGGACATGTCACAGTGGTGTAACTGCAGAGATTCCCAGTCGGTCTAATTTGTAACTTCAGCCGAGAAATAATCACAAATAGTTCACTCGATTAAAAATCGCTTGAAACTATATCGATATTATTAAGTGATAGTACATGTTACAAAACATATTATGTAAAAAGCTGTATATACATACGGAGTCACTTATCAATACAACCTTGTAAAGTAAACACAGTGGACCTCTAACCCGAGAGACTCCAAATCAAATTTTATAATTCTTATCACTTTAGTGATAAGGAGATAGTGTTAAGTGTTTTGTGCTGATCTAGTAATTTTAGCTACACAGCTATAATTGCGCAGTGGTACAGTGGCTCATTGTAACGATGGCGGTTGAGGGTTCGATTTCCACTCGGGGTGATGAATTTTACTTTATTTTGTGACAATACGATTGACGCGTTAAGTTCACTATATCTCGAAACTTAATTGGAAAATCTACTTAAAATGTAAAATAAAATGTACGAAAAAGGAGATCCTATTTTTTTAATTTCCATTACTAGATATCTAAGTGTATTGTTTTTTACCATTACATTTATAGCTTAATAATTCTTGTCAAGTTCCGGCAAGTCAAGCTGGAAAGAACGAAGAAGAAGAAATGCCATCAAACCGTCAATGTCAACTAATAGCAATATCTCCAGTCATAAGGCAGATCACAGTGTGAAATTAATTGGCAACAAAAAAGGGTCTCTTATTAAAATAAAACGGAGAAATACGTCACTAGCTTAAATTTAATGTTATATTTGGACAGTTGCTACGTAAGAATAATCTTTATATTCAGAGGAGAGCTCTTAGTCAGATCTAAATGACTTCCGTTGATATAAAGGTATGAATAGACTATTAAAATTAATTATAATTTATAGTGCATTGTTAGAAAACTAATTATTATAACACTAATTTGTTGGCAAATAAACTAATACTGAACTAATGCTATATCATATATATGTAATATATATAATATATGTTCGTATATATCTTTTTCTTGTCTATCTTTTCATAAGATATAATGTAGTGACAAGACACTCTATTCATCCGCCTTCCGCCCAAGTGCCAATAATCGGAAATATTCTTTCAAATACAATTTGCCACCCACTTTTAAGTTGAATAATTGTAAAGCTACCATCGTACGATGGAATTTTTTTTTTTTATTATATATAAGTTCTATGAAATAGCAGGAAATGAATGCTCTAGCACTTTCATATTCTGCTTGCTTTCTACGATGTCATATGGAATACACAATCGTATAAAAATTCTATCGAATACTTTAAAGAAATTCATTGTGCATGACTACTGAACGCGAAGGGTAAGGTAAGGTTCGAGTCCTTTGATATTTAAACTTAAAATGTAGTTGTTAATCAAGCTAAATTCTTTCACTTTGTGCGTAACTTGTACTACTCTTTAATTAAGAGGAAATCTTTTTTTTAACTTCTTCCTACATATAGGTAGCAGGATAGGCTGAGAGAACATAGTGTTTATTCACTAAGGTATCTGTTTATTGCTCAAATTTGAGACACTACATGAGTGGTGTAACTAAAAGCTGAGCTTCATTTTGCCACATAACTATCGCGTTTCCATTAGTTATATATATATATATATATATATATATATATATATATATATATATATATATATATATATATATATATATATATATATATATATATATATATATATATATATATATATATATATATATATATATATATATATATATATATATATATATATATATATATATATATATAAATAACACTAAAAAAAGTAATCAAAATGTACAATATGTTGGGTTTATGGGTATAAACCCAAAAACATCAGTACAAACACAAGCATATAGATAATAAAGAAAATGTCAATAGTCCATTAAAGCAATCGCTTGTTACCTACAGATTAAAAAAAGGATTATATAAATAATCAACAATATCGTATCTTTATTATTTGGTGACTGCACTAAGTAGTTATCTTGTTTTGTTTTTTTATTGATTGAATAATACAATTTATCTAAGATAAACTTGTAATTCATTATAAGTCGATAAGTGTGTTGATCCCCTACGTAGTTGCCAATAAGTACCAAAAATACTGTAAAGATTATATATTATCTGTACAAAATTCATAAAAATTTTAAAGTATTGTAAATATATTTTTATTTTCACTTCTGTTGCCATTGCGATAGTTTTTCGTTTGAATTCACTTAGGAAAATACTAGAGTGTTTATAATATACTAGCGGCAGATGTAGTCCGTTGACCTTTAAAATATTTTTTTTTAAATCGGACCCACCTTATAAAAAAATGACTTAAGTACAAAAAAAAAATTACTTAATCCACTCAATTCCACATCTATTAATTAATCCAGTCCACTTAATTCCACTTTTTAAATTGTTAAAGATAATTAGTTAGTACATATAGAAATTAGGCCTATTAATTTTTTCAAGCAATGTCAATGACAATGACGTTGACATCATAAACATAGCACAAATAAAACTAATTTAGTTTTTGTTTTAGATTTTCTCTGTAAATAACTTCACTCCAAGCGTCTTTGAATCGATTCAAATTAATTAACTTAAAATGATGCAATATAATATATTATAATATAAAAAAAGAAAAAATAAAATATATTATAATATAAAAATACTAAAATTAGAATGCTTGTACAGATTTGGTTCAAAAAAATTTTAATAATAATATATCTAACACCCTAAGAAGGACATAGAGGTGATTGTACATTAACGGGAACCCCCGACGTAGAGCTACAATAGATGATGAGAATTTTTCAGTGAAACAAATCTGGAACTGTGATAGAGAACTAGATACCAAATGTCAAAGTCATAAAGTCAACATAACTAAGTCAAAAATAAATATCTCGTATGAGATAGGAATATAATTGTTTTAATATTTATATATATATATATATATATATATATATATATATATATATATATATATATATATATATATATATATATATATATATATATATATATATATATATATATAAACCATTGAATTTTTTTTTATTTTCATGTGTTTCACTTTATTTTAAATGTTTAATATAATTGGTACATATAACGTCTAAGCATTATAAAATTTTAAAAACACTGTGATATAATTTTTTTTTTCATACAATATTTTTTTCTTTCATATACTTTTAAAAATAAAGACAAGTGCTTAAAAAATGCTAATAAATACCAAGTCCTTTGGACAAATCATTACGATCATTCTTATTCTCTTTAGAGAGCAAAAAATAGTAAAAATCTCCCTACAGTAGCAAAAAATCAAAACTTTGACGGCTTGTGGTAATAATAAAGCTAAGAAGTGGCTTGAATGGTACATAAGAGTCGCGGGTTCGAATCCTGCTCCACACGAATATGAATAAGTGTTCTTCTCCTAAAGCAACCTATACTTTACAGGTTGGAAGCACACGCCTGGACGTAGTGTCGTCAGATGGCAGATAGGCGTTCTTACGACCCCGTCGCGGGAAACAACGGTCGAAGCTCCTTCAGCATGGAAGGTCAATTGTGGCGGCAGTATCTTATAGGAGCGGTCGGTGAGTAGAAACAGTTTTTGCAAATAATTATATATATATATATATATATATATATATATATATATATATATATATATATATATATATATATATATATATATATATATATATATATATATATATATATATATAATTTATTTTTTATTTTGTATTATTAAGAATTTTAAATATCTATAGGGTTATTGTATAAACCTCTTGAGTTTACCATAAAAACCACCTTTAATTCACTTTTTTTAAAAATAATGCACTGGTAAAAGAAACTTGTAAAGAGATTGTAACAAAAAAGCTTTAATATACCCCCCAAGTATAGATGCACATATATATAAGTATATATATATATATATATATATATATATATATATATATATATATATATATATATATATATATATATATATATATATATATATATATATATATATATATAGATGCACATATATATAAGTATCTTCTTTTAGTACTGACCTAACTTAAATTAATTGTGTTATCTTTGGTCAGTAAGTAAACAAAATAACTTAGTTGCTATGGCAACCGTACCTGCTACATTATTATTTTGTTGATGATGATTGAAATTTCACTTGTAAATTATTGATCCTTCTATTTACTTTACATTTTAATTAAATCTATTATTTATATCTGTAATACATACGGTAAAGAAAAAAAGTAAGCAATAAGTAATATTATTGGAATCCAAATATATAAATTGCAGTTCGTTTTCATACTATTAAAATATAAGTACATACATATGAATAATTAATATGAATATAAAAAAACTTACGATACTTTGTGACTGACTGACAGAACGTACGTACGAACGTTCTCATACAGAAACCACCATCAGCGCAAAAACCTGAAATTTGACATGTAGATTGTTGGTGCCTAAAGTGCCTCAACACGCAAAGTCTTGAAAGGCGGAAAGTGGAGAATGGAGTGTCTTAACACTATGTTCTCTCCGGCCACCTTGCTATATGCGGAATACAGTAAAGGTCAGACCGAGAACGAACTGCGCTTGAAATTAAACTTACAGCTATAGAGAAAAAGTGCTATAAAATTGTATCATGAAACGTAGCGTTCCTACACAAAATTTTTCGTAGTCACTTTTCAATAGTAGCTACCTAGGGCTGTGTCAAGTACAGCTTAGTGTCCATAGAAAAATGGTCTAACCAACATAACTACTTTTTTGGGGAAAATTTATTTATAAAAAATAACATCGATAGTAAAATACTAATAATTTGATTGTGAAATACGTTCTTGTATAGTATCTCTCTGTTTAAAGCGATCTTGTCAATTATTTTTTTTAATTTATACAATACTGTCTTTATTAGGCATTTCTAATATTGTAAAATTATATAATCTATATGTACATTTTTTTTTAAATAAATAGCTACTAAATTCTGAAAATCGTTTTATAAATTATTCATGAATGCGTAATTCGATACCACTTTGCCCTAGAAGACATGAAAAAATATTATCTGTGTAAAATTACATTTTGTGAGTTACAGCATTTTTGTTCGAACAATCCATTTAATACATATACATTAGCTTAACATAATACTGATATTAATATATTATACTGTGAGATAAATATCGTCAGAAACGTGATCGACTTCAGTGTGTGAACATCGCTCAGTATGGAGGGTCAGCTATGGAGACAGTATATTGTGGCTGGCGTCGGTATGTTTCGATATTGTGAACTAACTCTCCTTTTCTCTCTGCATTAAGTCAATTACTTTTATTTAAATATAAAAAAAAGTTAAGCTATAAGTGGTTTTTGAAGTTAGAGGAAAGTGATGTTTTTTTATATATGTTTTGTTTCAAAAGTGTATTTTTAGTGTACTTCCATATTTTTTTGTGGAAAGTGATTGTTTTTTTGTTTAATTAATCGTTAATAATACATGGATATGGTAATTAGGTCGTGTTATATATTTGAAGTTAATGCGCTTGCGCGTACGACATTTCAGGACATTTTTTTTAACTTGATTGCCAGATTGACTTACAATAATTTTATAGGTTTAAATATTCATAAAATTGAATCTATTAATTTATTTAAAAAATATTTAAGTTTACTTTAAAACAATTTTAAATTAAATTGAATTAAAAAAATATATTAATATTAATTGCTATAAAAAAATAATTGTCAAGTAAATAGGATTTAATGTAATCCACTCAGTATAAAATATGAAAGATAAAAAAAATTAAAACAAAATGGCGTACAACAATGCGTATCTCAAAATTTACTCTAATATTATATTTAATCTTTTTATTTACATCTTTATATTACACCAGGAAATTTTCTATGAATGTAGCTTAGAATACGTTTATCTGCAGATAATATATTTAATACTAAACATTTATACTATTTAAATTATTTATACATCAGTTAGACATTTGGCGAAATAGGCAAAAGTAACTTATATATTCATCCTTCCATTATCTACATACATTGGACTTGAAAACCATTACTATTATTTAGCTTTGACTTTGAATCCGCACCCATCGCGGTCAGTCAGACATCCAAATTGCGTCACCACAGCGTCAAAATAACGTACGTAAATAGATTCACGTGCACAGATGCAACACTATTAGTGCATAATGCCAGCTAATTCTGACTGAAAAATGTATTTGGACGGCCAATTATCCATCTTGATTGCTTGTTTATATGTATTTTATGTATAAATAGTTGTAAACGGGGTTTCTGGCTAGAGATAATATAGTGGTCATGTGATTTTAATTATTGATGATTATCTTAGATTTTAGACGTGGGGTGGAGGGAGTCTACACTTTACCTTTAATTAAACCAGATAAACTAAAATTCATGTTTAAAATATTGAACTTATAAAATTTAAATGTTTATAGAGCCCCCTTGGCGTAGTGGCACAGTGTTTGTTTGACTGTAAACTTTTATGGGTTCGATTTCCACTCGGGGGAATAAATTATTTAATTTCCTCGCACTGGTGAGAAGACATAGCGCGGCGTTAAGTTTCGCTATTCAAGACGCAATGCCTAGAATTCGATGTATAGATTGGGCAGTGTGTGGGTAACTAAGTGTCTTAACACCATACTTTTTTTTCATTGTACAGATAAAAGACCGCTATAGTAATTTAACTTCATGATTATTAGACAAATTTACGTAACATATATATGAGAATCTGTGTTTAAAGTATCACCATAGAAATGCAATTTTATAATATTTAAATCTGAAAGTGAATGTTACAGAAATCATCACAATTAAATATATGTTCCAGATTCCAATCCAGATTTTAGCGCTAGGTTGCGTTAGGAAAGTAATATTTACTTTTGAAACAAAATTATTTACTTCATTCATTATTAGATTACAGATTTTTATTTAATCGTTCAGTAAATGTGTTTTTCGCGCTGAAATTTGACAAGTTTGACAGCTGTCACATGTTACTATAGCTACTATTGCTACTAAATTAGACTTTCAATGTCAAAATTTTTATATTTTTTTAAATTTGTTACACAATATTTAGTTGAGAGTTGGGTTAAATCGGTGTAGAGCTATGGTTGTTTTACACCCATTTAACCCAACTAGTTTTATGACTTTATTTATTCTATATTTTAATCACGCGACGGTTGCTGTGCGATTCTCACTCGGGACGATATATAATTTTTTTTTCTATTTTGCTATAGTGACGGGGAAAAAATAGAAATGTGTCAGTCATCCTTAATTTTAGATTTAAATTAATTTTGTACCTAATGTTACGTACTGACAGTACCCCCTCCCCTCCCCATTTCTACGCCTATGTGTAAAACTAATGGTAATAAGATTTCAAGGAGTTATTTATTTTGTCTGTCCACTTTGTGGTAAATATTGGAATACCATCGCTTAATCAACTCTTAATTTATTATCATTTGCTACCAACCGTATTAATATATGCACGCTCTACACAGGTCAGACACAATACGTGTTTGTTTTAAATGTTTTCAATACGTATGTAACGCCATCATGGCTTGTTACTTGTTCGAGTAAACGTATTTTGAGTTCAATTCTTGAAAATTTTTCTGTCACCAAACTTTTTTTTAAGAAAAAGCACAAGGTAAATTATGGTAGCGCTTAAATTTTTTAAACATTTGTAGTAGAGTCACTGCTTCACGCTATTTCCCGCATAAATGAGGGTGGGTATACAGAGAGAACTAAATCACTCCGACCCCCCCCCCCCATCTATCTTGTGAACAAAGCGAGAGAAATAAAAAAAAATACCTCCTCCCTTCATGGGAATCCTCGTCACAACCGTCGCGTTTACAGCCAGACGGTGTTCCTCCGCGCCACGACGGCCATTGTTGACATACCTATGTATGTACATATTAACAAGGAATTTCTTCAATATTTTACACAAATACAATAAAAAAATTATATACGCAAAATCATAAATTTTATTACTTGATAAAGGTCTATTTACAATATAATTGGGGGATTGATATTATGCGATAATATTACTTGTTCATGATAAGAGCGAAGCTTTAGAGCTGTTATATATAAAAATGAACTATTTGTCTATGACTTGTACCTTTTAAAGTAAATTTCAAATATTTGCTGCTGTTCTACTGCTAAAGCATTAGTTTGTATTATTTATACTGTTCATTACACTATGTTGTCTTATTTCCCAACAAATATTCTTCGATGAATAGAATATCCATTAAAACTTTAAATTAGATCATCAGATAAGATCAGAACTCCTCATCAGATCAGAAAATTATAAATATTTTAGTTGTCAATAAAAAAAACACGCATTTCTTTCTCTTTGTGTAACAATGTATGGGTCTGGTAACCGCCTCGGAAGAGTGGATTATTTTTATTTCTAACAAAACAAAATCTACCGTTTATCTTCGCCACATATTCCAGTGTCTGGAATTCCCGCGGAAAATGAAGAGACACAGAGTGTCTTGACACTAAGCTTCTTTGCTTTTTTATTGTAGCTTAAAATTAAAAAAAGAACTAAATATTATTATTATATGAGCATATTTTAATAGTTTGTTGTTGTAACACGATAACCTCACTATCGCGTAATAAAAATTATAACTGTTTATATAAAATGACACAATGGCAAAAACATATTCGCTAAGTTTTTAAATAATATTAACAGATAAAATATTACCCGCATTACGTAGGTACGAAGTGTACTCTGTGCTTCATAAAATTATAACTGAACTAAAAAGTTATTATATAATAATAGACAACAAAAACTATAAACCCTGTTTGTATTGCCTACGTTAAATAAGAAATGAACGAAGTAACCGAAATATACATCGCCTAGAGATATTTTCTAAAGGGATCTAAAAAGCCCCCGGGGATTTAAATGACTCTATGATAATGGCGCGACAATTGTAATATTATATTAAATACAGGTGTATACTTGTTTAAAGAAATTTTTAATAAGTAATTTTCAATGAATTTCAATATTTTGATAGTAATTTCATACTTGAGAAGTCACACATCAGAGTAGAGCTTTGCCCGAAAAAAATAAAATTAGAAATGTCATATATACAGCTAGTAGCTCTACCTATAACGTAGAATGTTAAAATATATGTAAATGTACCTATTTAAATAACATTAAATATTTTTTGTAACTCAATAATTCTAGATTTTAATAAAGAATAATCATAAAATGTCAATTCTAAGACTATAGTAATTTGTCACAAAATCAAAATTTTCGATTTGTACCACTTGTCTGTGGATACAATTTAAAGAGCATACTACAGTATCATATATACCATACATTTGCTAACTTTATTGCTTATTTACTAACGCCAGTTATCATTTAGCGTTATCTTTGACATATAAATATTAATAATGTTGTAATAAAATATGTATGTATATACATGAAACAATCATATAAAGAGCGCATAAATTTTATCGAGGACGTCGTGGCGCAGTGGCAGTAACACATTAACTACCTGTGAAGCCGTATCGTAGGTGCAGGTTCCATTCTCGCTCGGAGTGAGACAAAGTTTGTTTGTTTAGTTACGCTATATATGGATAATATTTAATATTTATACATTTAATGTATACACTAATATACATATTTATACATTCAATAAATATTTATACATTTAAATATATATTTAGGTTATTAAATGTATAAATATTAAATATTATCCATTAAGCACGCCATTTCGTACATAACATTTCGTAGTAGAGAAAGAGAGAGAAACAGAGAGAGAACGGAGCCCCTCCATACATACTTGTTTTTCAAAATATGTATACTTTTTATGTAAAACCTTCTTTCTCCAGTTTTGAAACAGCGCGTGCTCGATGACATAGGCCATTGATCCCATAATCATCACATAGTGTTAAATCTAGAGTACAAAAATATGAACCCGGGACCGTACAAGAGTAATATATATATATATGTGCCTATATTGATGGTGTTATTACAATCAAAATACTAAAAGATATTGTACATTTTTTGATAAGGTTAATAAGATACGTATGATATTAAATAATAGACGATTTTCTTTAGTTCTTATTGAATAAGTCACGTATGGACGTAGCGTGCGTCAAACTGACAGGCAAATTGAAATTACAACGATTAGATATAAAAATTAGATCACACACAGTGGTACGTGCGCAACGTGCCAAAACATGAATATGTAAAGTTTTATCGATTATTTAATAATTATTATCGATATTTGATACTTGTTGATAAGGTAGTTTTATTAACGGATTTCTTAGGGTTCTGGGTCTGTAGCTTGAAAGCAATATACAGAACACTACTATATGGGATCACCTTGTTGGATCACTTTGTTGGCCGTCTGTCTGTCTGTATCACTATTAATTTATATTTATACTTAATTTCATACGAAAATAATGTCCGCTTGTAAATTTAAACACCCTATGTGATGACCTGCAATCATGAAATGGGTTTATTTATTATATTATTATATTTTCGATATTTTGCTGTTGAAAACACACCCTATATTTAAGACGTACTTTGCTGAACTTGATAAGAAGCTGAAATTCTTTTATTTGTGGAAATTACGCCAGACATGCAGTATCACAAAAAAAATTAGCTTTGAAAGTATTAGCATGTACCTTGATTCTGAAAACCGCAAATATTTTCAGAATTGTAATTAAATTGTATATCTAAAGTATTTCTGCAAGGTCAGGTCCTTATTTCGTATACACTTAAAACGTGACGTCGTGACGTGACGTGACGTCTGTCATCCAGAATTTTACCAAAAATTAATATATTAAATTAGTTATTAAACTTACCAGAAGTTTTCAAATAAGTTGTTAAATTTACCAGCAATTTACCCGAAAATAAGGATTTCGTGCCACTTAGGTATATGCAATAAACAAACTCGACAGGGACAAGGTCGACATAACAATATCTAATTCATTACTGTCATTAAACATAATCCTACCACAGCTAATTGTGAAAATTTTAAATTATTTTAGTGAAAATTCAAACAAAAAAGGCAATTTTTCATATCAATCAATGACGTTATTTGAATGTTATATATATATATATATATATATATATATATATATATATATATATATATATATATATATATATATATATATATATATATATATATATATATATATATATATATATATATATATATATATATATATATATATATATATATATATATATATATATATATATATATATATATATATATATATTCTCAGAACGATAAGAGATTAATAACAATTTTTTTTTATGGTACGACGTTGAATTCCTCCTTTAAACAGGCAGTGTCAAAATTTACAGAAAAGTGGGAAACAGAGTGACTAAACACTAGGTTCCCTCTACTTACTCTTGCTCTATATACGGGATACAGTATGAAGTATAGTAAAAAATAGAAAAAAAAGAACCCATCTACAATATGTGGATGCCATCTTAGAAGTTATTCTGAGACAGGATACGCGGTATTAGTGCCGGTCATTTTGCCGTAATAGACTGATATGTGATCATCTGCAGGATAACAAGAATGGGCTCGTGACTATTTTTATCTCGATATTTTTCTTAATTATTCGTTGTTTATATTTTGTTTACTAAATTATTTATTATGACTTTTTTTTAAATGTTATTGTGTTCTATTTATTATTTGTATAGGTCAGGTACTTAGTTTCTTAATATTTGACCTTTGGGATGAAGCCACAGTTAAATGCGAGAACAGTCTCTATTACGCCGTGTTTCGTCTCTTTACCACAGCTAGGAAATGAAATTAATTTATTCCTCCGAGTGGAAATTGAACCCGTGACTGTTGCGTTGACAGTCACCCGCTATGCCGCTGCGCCACCACGCCAGTTATTATAATACTTATCTTAATTGTTATTTTTTTTCTTTCAGCGAATATCGCGATCGCCTCCACGGGTTATTCCATGGGGTGGACAGCCCCAATCAACAGCAAACTCAAGGACAACAGTACAAGCAACCCCCTCGGACAACCCGCCACAGAAGATGAAATAGCGTGGATGGGATCTCTTCTTAACATTGGAGCCATTTTAGGTAAAAAAAAATGCAGCGTGCCATTTAAGTCGCCAGTCAGTATTTGCCAAACGCACGCCTGGCATAATAGATGCCAGTATTCGAAATTTATTCTCGCCTAGAGCATAGAGTTTAGAAACCAATCCGAATAACAATAGTTAGAAAAAATCTTATAAGTAAATTGTGCTTAATTCTAATGACAAGGCCATAAACAAGTGAAGTTTAAAATATTAAAATTGTAAGAAATTAAAATTTATAAGTGCTATGTATGTATGTACGGGTATCATAATCACCTGAGTAAATCATGTATCCATATAATATATAAATATATACCTATATTGAATTTCAATTGTCAAGCTTAAAAATGTATATTTCTAGACTATTATTATATATATGTATATGAATTGTATTGGACATTTTTAGGTCCATTCATTGGTGGCTTTGCTGCATCAAAGGTTGGCAGAAAATGGGGTCTACTGAGTTCAACAGTGCCTCTCCTGATTGGTTGGATCCTGGCGGCGACTGCCACCAACATGTCTTTCCTGTACGCGTGCAGGATATTCTGGGGTATCGCTGTGGGCATGCTCTTCACTATTTCTCCTATGTACTGCGCTGAAATTGCTACCGTAAGTTTTTTAATATAGAAAATATATAAAATATGTAACGTGCTATGTTCTTTATTTTATTTTTTAAATGGAGCAAGAAAAAAAATTTCGGATTCGATATATCGATTTATTAATCGATAACAAACGATTAGTAACAATTGTTTGTGTACTTGAATATTTTATAATATAATCTATTTATAAATATATAAAGGAGAATGAACTTCAAATGGATTACTAAGCGGGCATTGTATTCACTAAATGTAGGACATTTTAGGGTTATCTGTAGTTCATTTACAAAATTGTAATATCTAATCCACACAGCAAGTGTCACGGTGTGATGGCGATAGCAAAACATTATTTATTTCTATAGAAAACATTTTTTTTAAATAACCCTTTAAATATATGTAATAAAAAAAGTATTTATATAAATGGTATAATAAGTTTGTTGCTGACGCTTCTATTAGTTTTAAACTAAATTTTGTACACATTTTTTAAATAAACATAAAACTAGTTAAATAATAAATTTCTTAAATTAATTAAAATTATATTCTTTTAACTTTTTAATTATAAACATACGATAAGAACAAGAAATAAAGATAAACTTGTAACGCCTTGTTATCGCCTCCATTCTTGGAGATTACTTCTGTAAGTAAATCATTTATGGGTCAATAAAATTCCGCAATGTATTCTAAATTTGCCATTTCCGAAATTTAAACATTGCTCTTAAGTAAATCCTGTTACACTGTTTAGGAATGGTTAAATGATTAAAATCATCATTAGAAAGCTACTACTGCCTTTGTATTTAAGAAATATTGTAATATTTATATTTAAAAAAGCAACTGCTGAGGTTCTTGCCGGCTCTTCTCAGCAGAACCGGTGTGTGGTGTATGGTGTATGGTGTATGGTGTATGGTGTATGGTGTATGGTGTATGGTGTATGGTGTATGGTGTATGGTGTATGGTGTATGGTGTATGGTGTATGGTGTATGGTGTATGGTGTATGGTGTATGGTGTATGGTGATAGTGACATGACATGGTGATAGTCACATCTATTTAAACGAAGAATATTTTGAATTAAAGTATATCAACACGAGCGAAGCCTAAGTTTTCAGTGAAACAAATCTTGAACTGTGATAGAGAACTAGATACCAAGTAAATATAAAAAAATTTTATTTTATTTTTTTTTTCTTTTCCAGGATGACTCGCGAGGTGCTCTCGGCTCCTTCCTCCAAATGTTCATAACGGTCGGTTTCCTGCTCGTGTACGGCATAGGGCCGTACACCACGTACCACGTCGTCGCCTACGTCGGTATTGCCTTCGTCGTCGTCTTCGCCGTTTCCTTCTTCTTTATGCCAGAGACACCAACTTATTATCTGTTGAAAGGTGAGACCGGTCTGGTTGTACCACTTGTTTTATTTTGTTTTTTTTAATTTTTGTGAAAGGGAGAAAATGAGGAGAGTTTTTATTCCTATTGTGGATACGATTCTTAGTAGGGAAATAGAACGGGAACGGTTCCCAACTGCCTATCTTGCTATACGCTATATGGGATACAGCGGGAAAGTAAATAAGAAAGTTTACTTCTTTATTCTTAATAATCGTGTTATTTAATATCGCAGAGGACAGGGAAGCCGCAGCACAGTGTTTGAGCACTATCCGTGGGAAAACCCGATCTGGAGTCGAAGCTGAACTTAGCCTTATAGCGGCTGACGTCGCCGCGTCTATGGAGAAGACCGCCACGGTAAATATTTAATAGTACTTTAATTTTGTATATTGTATCTAATACTTGGCTAAAGTATTGCTGCAGAGAGTTTGTTTTGTTGAATGCGCTAATCTCAAGAATTGCTGACTCGAATTACGAAAACTTGTTGAAATTCTTATTAGAATGTCTATTTATCGAGAAAAAAAAATGTATGAAGGTATATATGTATGAAGGTATATGTATATATATCCATATATACAGCCATCCCCATGTTGTATATGTATTATTTCGGCAAAATCTAAGTATTATCTATATTTTTCTTGCAGCTAAGCGATGTATTCAGAGGTAGCAACTTCAAGGCGTTCTACATTTCGTCGGCGCTAGTCTTCTTCCAGCAGTTCAGTGGTATTAACGCGGTACTCTTTTACATGACGGACATATTCGAGGCGTCCCAAAGTGGTTTGAATCCAGACACCGCTACCATTATTATTGGTGCTGTACAGGTAAGCCTCCGTTCTAGATCGCTAGAATATTATATTGAGACACTCCATTCTATACAAAAGATATTTTAATTTTGAAATTGTTATAAATTTTTGTATATTATTTATTGTTCGATAATTAATTTGTATATATTTTAATTTAGTTGGTGGCATCATTTATCACTCCTCTGGTAGTGGACCGTCTCGGACGTCGCATTCTTCTGTTGGTGTCGTCTTGCGGCACCGCCATTGGACTAGTAAGTTTACCTATAGGTAATATTTGAACACGCGCCTCTTGGAAACCACGCAAGCGCTTTGACCACTCAGCCATACGTTCGCATTAAGCTACGCTATATACATTATAAAATTATCAAAGTTAACACACATTTCTGTCCCGCAGACGCTGCTAGGCACGTTCTTCCTACTCCAAAGCCAAGATAGCCCGGTGGTGGCCAGCATCAGCTTCCTGCCAGTGATGTCACTGGTGTTGTTCATAGTGACGTACTGCTGGGGTCTGGGGCCGCTCCCGTGGGCGGTCATGAGCGAGCTGTTCCCCATCGAGGTGAAGGCGGTCGCGTCGCCCATCGCCACCGCCTTCTGTTGGATACTGTCCTTCCTTGTTACTAAGTGAGTCTTTTTTTTAAATGACGTATGAGTGTAGTCCGCCATTGCTACACTGAGGTGACATTACGTTGTAAGCGTTTCTTTTGAATGTTATTTCAGCATAAAGTATTAATAATACAGATGAGCAATATTACTTTTTTGTAAAAAAAAAGTTAATCCACTTCAAGGAAAACTTATAATTGAAGACAATTAAAAAAATTCGAATCGTTTTTAAATTATATTACCCCAAAATAAAAAATCAAAAATACCTTATATTATTTATCTCTGAAGTGATAAAACTTAAAACATATTGTTTCGCTAACAAATAGATTGCCGCTAAATAAATTCAGCAGAATAAGTAATTTTGATTAATATTAAATTGACCAACAAAAACATACTAAAATAATCTTTTTTTTTACGCCTTCTGCATGTTGTCCATTAAGCCACTTCTTCACATCCTCCCTTCCAGATTCTTCCCCACCATATCATCAACGATCGGCAGACACGTCGGCTTCTACATATTCGCGGTGTGCTGCGTGTGCGCCTTCTTCTTCACTCTGTTCATAGTTCCCGAGACCAAGGGCAAGAGCTTCCAGGAGATACAGCAGATGTTGGGCGGAGAGTGAGTCTTAATGATTTTTTTTTTATCTGTTTCTCTTTCGCAGCAGTGAAATAGAGTCTTAATAGAAGAAGAGAAGACGAGGAGGTCACATAATGCTACATCGTTTACAGACAATGAACAATCGGAGAAGGATTAAATAAAGAAAATATTATTTCAATATGTAAAATGTTTATAGTTTGTGACAGGTTATATTTGAACCCAAAACAATAGAGTTAGGTCATTTTCCACTCATAGATGCCTTTATATTTAAAAATAGTGTAATTTTTTTGATTCGGAAGACAAGCGGTGTTAGGTTACGCAACTAAATAGATAATGTACAAGTATCTTAGCACTGGGTTAATTCTTCGTGGCGAGGGAAAAAATGGTTTTTTTTGGGTTTATGATATATATTGCCACTTACATTTAATGGAATTACCCACTTTCTGGGATAATGGATACTTTATAAATTTATAAAATAAATTTCTCGATTGGTATTTAAACTCATAACACCTAACTTTTACTAATAAAATTACTTTAGTTTCATTCATTTTGTTTCAGAAAACGTAAACCGGAAAAGGCGTAATATGATCCCAGTGAATCAATTATTATAGCAATTTGAATATTATTTTGTAAGTTTTTTTTTTTACGGATTGGGACCAAGTCGTGCTCAAGCGAGTTATGCCTTAAGTCAATATTTAATCTGCATATATCGTATAAGAGTATAAATAATCTATATAAATTATTTTCTTATTATGTACATTATGCTAGATTATGAAACCTATTTAATTACCTAATAAAATAAGGAATTACGTATTAATATTTATTTATATGAAATAAAGAAAAAAATTAAAACGAAAAAGTTTTTATTTGTAATCAAAAGTACAGATAGATCATTTATTTATTCTTTTTAAAAATAATGCGATGGGTAATTAAATAGACGTTTAATATGGCTTAGGAAACTGAGTCTAACTTAGTTTTTTAAGATGTAAGTTGACTAGAAACTAGTTAGTATTTTTGTTTAAAGCTACCATTGATAACTACAATGTAACTACAATACAATTGATAAGAACAAATTAACTATAGAATGTTGGTAAATTGGCAAATATATATATATATATATATATATATATATATATATATATATATATATATATATATATATATATATATATATATATATATATATATATATATATATATATATATATATATATATATATATATATATATATATATATATATGTTTTTTTTAAAGTCGTACATTAAGAAACATACAAACAAACAGATATATTTGTTCTTTTAAAGATATTTGTTCTTAGCAATAATTGCCAATCCAAATAGAATTTTTAATAAACGTAATGATAATTGGGCCGGTCCCGTCGTATTGAACACTATATGAGATTGTAGTATTAAAGCATTCCCTAACACATGAACAGTGGCGGATTTACCAGCAGGATGACTCGTGAGAAGACTCGAGCTAAAGAAAATTCTTTTGGTCCCATGGAAATCAAAAGAGGTCGGTTTGATAATTTTAGATGGAAGTTGTAATGTTGCCGATGACGTTTTTCTAAAGTCGCCGCCATTTTAAAAAAATATGGAGATTAGAAGCAAATATGGCAATCACTTGACAGTCTTTAGCTAGAAAATTCGTAAATTCGCCATTTTTCCCATATATTTGTATAAAAGTGTGTTATAGTGTCTTAATCGCTGTGACTTAACATAGATACAATATATATTTTTGGATTATTTTAAAAAAGTAATCCATCCATTGATAACTTTAATTTTATACAGATAAAGCTGAAAGCTTAACTTGTTTCTACGAAAAAAAGTTCCTAATCAATTATTAATTAGTTCTTCTTTATAAATTACAAAAAAACAAACTTAACCTCATTTTCCTTTTCCTTAATAATTCTATTCTCTTAAAGTAAGTGATTTCATTATTTGTTGATTCGTAAATTTAAGTTTTTTTTTTAAATCTAAATCAAATTGTAGTTAAAGACCAAAGTACAAACAGACGCTGTGTCGTATCTGTTGTCGCGCGGCGTTGTGATACGTTTAATATAATTTTGTTATACTTTTGTACATACATAATTGTAATTACACACATATTAATTAATATATTATTGTTTTTAATAAATATTAAATAAAAATTATAAATGTCTATTTAATTTCTGTCCAAGGTCCTTTCCGAGGTTTTATTTGCTGGACTTTCTTATCTTTAATTCAATGATTAATATTCACCAATGGCAAAGTTTCAGAAGTTAATTTCTCTTTAATTTCGCCATTGTGTTGAAAATGGACAGAACTTTCGATTCAATCAATATATCTTATGATAATTTAATTAAAAAATAACAGGTTTAGTACAAAAAAAAAAGTCCAATAAGTTATTTTACATTTATTTGAGAATCATATAAACATATATAACAGATCACAATTATTAGTCTTACGTTTAAAAAAGAATTACTAATTTTGTGTTTGTTTTTAGTGTTTGCTGTTTGTAGATTTTTTTGCAAACACCAAAAAACCTAACACAACTTCCCAAACTAATGTACGTAACGCACAAGACTTAAATTTGTAACTTTACTAGATAAGCCGTTTCATATACTCTTATCATTTCTTGAAAGTAAAACTATCTACAATAATTAAAAAAGCAAAGCAAAATGACAAATTAATCCCGTTTTTAATATCTTTCTTTGTTTTCAGCCTCACGCTGTATCATGCAGGTACAGACACTCCGTTCCACACCATTCTCCATTCAAAACTTTCATCTTAAAAACTAAAATCTCTCGCTTCTCAACAGACATTTTATAAATGAGATTTTCACATCTACCCTCAAAAACAATACATTATTTAGCTATTTATTTAGATTTTATATATTCATTGAAATTCCTTATTAATATCGTCCATGGCCGCCAGCACGTCGCAGACACTCCTCGCGTATATCCTCACATCCTCGTCCTTCCGTATCTTGAGACTGGCACAGTATAACTTCTTGTACATATCCGTCATTTTTTCGTAATCTTTATTAGATTTCGATCTACAATACTGAATTATACTTCTTAATATGAAATGTAATCTATTCTCATACAAACATAGAAGGCTGTGCTCGTTTTGCATGTTCTTCTCGTCGCCGTCTTCTGCTTTGGGATGGTCGTTTTGGTCTTCTGGATCCCGGTCTTTTAGTAATTTCATTATGGAATAACATTGCCGGAGCAGGTCTATTGCGTTCTGAAGGGATTTCAGTTTTAGATTTTGATAGTTCACTTGAATGAAAATGAACGATTGAGTTATTGAAGGAAATCTTTCTTTTTATAAAATGTAGTACCAGTTTTTTTTACACATTTCTAAGGCCGAGAACATATTATTTTCATTCGAGAAACAAACAAAATATTAAATTCACATACAATAAACTCGTACCTCAGCAGTCAGCGCACAAGGCGCCCCTCACTCACCGGCGGCGTGCGCCTCCAGCGCGGCGACATGCTCGAGGCGTACAGTGAGGTGCATGGCGGCGTCCTCCAGCGCCGCCTTGTCGTAGTTGCTGCAGGTGGCCTGCACGCGACGGCGGGGGCCCTTATCACGGGCGACCCTGGAGTTTTGGAAACGTTGGAGGAAAGAGATCAGTTGAATCCGATTCACGGACAGCATACCTCTATTCACAAGATAGAGGTATGCTATCCGTATGGCATAGCATACCTCTACCTTATAAAATATATGTACAAAAAATTTTGAACAAACTTATTATCAACAAGTATTCAAATTGATTCGTCAAATATTAGAAGTAGTTAAAAGTCGTGGAATATTTCATTGCTGCATACGCCAACCACCAAGCATAGATTAATTTCACTTACTAAAATTTCATAGTCCTATGTGTATCAGTACCCATGCGACTTTGAAGTTTTAGCAAATATTTCTGCTTAATCCAAATGCTAGAAATAAGTACAAACCAGTGCAAATATAAATATAAATATAAATATGGAATTTGAAATCCAAGATAACTAAAGGAAAACAATGAAAAATAGAATAAGGATAATGGCGAGGAAAATAAACAGAAAAAAGTAATCGTTGTTTGAACAAAATAGTAACAATGACAAGGATAATACAAGATTATTAATACATTAACAAAAATAATGCATAGAAAACCACAAATTTGGAACATTAATTGGTAAATGAATTCCGATCACTGTTCCTCTTCCATGATGCTCCGCCGATGAAGGTCACCACTACATCTAATTATCAACAAAAGGGCCAAAACGAAACCATCGACCCTTTTGTTGATTATAGGACGTCATGGCGACAAGGAACTAGCATCTAGCACTACTTTACAGACACTTTACATACACAATACATTTGTTGGAGGTGCAAACAAAAATATCATCTATTTACGATAAAAAATCTATCTTAAACTAAATTATTACATACATAGTCAATGGCAGTAATGATAACCACCATAACCTTTACTCCAATGAAGGGAACTCCACTCGTAACAAATTGACACTTATCTTGGACTATGGGACGCTAAGACGACACAACCAAATAATACTACTACTAGTAACTAGGTGATAGGAAGAACCCGGATAATCCTGCATTAACACAGCCCGGGACTACAAATGGCAGGACAAATCCCAGGACAGCAGTTCCCATATAGAGGCTGCACCACAATTGACCCGCGGCTCCAAGAGACTCCACTTTATGATAAATAGAAAGATTATTACTGATTATGATATTATTTTTTCTTGTTTGTTCACAATGTATGTGATTTGAACTGAAGTTTCTGTTGATGCAGTTTGTAATTTAATTCGTTTTTAATTTTTCGTTAAAAATTATACCACCAAGAGTATTAGGATTTAACGATTTTATATGATCTCTAAAAAGGTTTTATTTGAAAACCTAAAGGAACTCTACTGTTGCCGGTATCATACGTCTTACTTTGTTAAAGTAGATTAAGAAAAACACTCATTTTATACAACAATGACTTCGAGCTGAATTATGATATGAGTAATAGCCTTAGTTCAATTAATTCATATATATTTTAAATTTAATTAAACGCGATACGTAAATGAAAAGAAACTTATCTAAAACTGCCTTAATCACAATGTGCCTTGAACCTCATGTACCTAGCCTTGTTACAAAACAGTAGGGCCAATTTAGGGTTGTCACATGGCATGAAGAACTACTTTTGAGTCAATCTTACGCATTAAAATTTTCCATTAGATATTTGTTTAGGTGAGACTTACAGGAATTTAAAGAAATACTTTTCTGGATGGTTTTAGGGAGTTGGTTCCATAGGGATGCTCCACATACACTGAAAAGGATTTTTGGTGAAATTTGGTATTATTGTTCGGTATGTCTGGTATATATATGTATGACACAGAACCGTCTCGAGAAACCGAGAGCACAGGTAAGGGAAAGTTTGATAATTAAGGATTTTGAAAAAGAGTGTGAGAATGTGTATATCACGGCTAAGGCGGACAACATAAAAGCCCAATGATCGTTGAAATATAGAAATAAAATTTCATGAACATCAAACGAAAAAAACAAAATTCAAAGCCCCAAGTATATAACATCCACGCTTTGATGGTATAGCATAGCATCTTGTAAAATGTATGACAAAGTATATTGAACAAACACGATTCTTAATAATTATTTAAATTGATTAATATGATTGATTGAGTTACAAATCGTGGAATATTTCATTGCTGCATACGCCAACCACCCAGCGTAGATTAAATTTACATACTAAAATTTCATAGCCCTATGTGTATCAGTACCCATACGACTTTGAAGTTTTAGCAAATATTTCTGCTTAATCCAAATGCTAGAAATAAGTACAAACCAGTGCAAATATAAATATAAATATGGGATTTGGAATTCAAGATAACTAAAGGCAAACAATGAAAAATTAAATTAGCATAATGGCGAGGAAAACAAATAGAAAAAAAATCCTTTCTTAAACAAAATAGTAACAATGACAAGGATGATACAAGACTATTATTAATACATTAATACAAATAATGCATAAAAAACCACAAATTTGGAACATTAATTGGTAAATGAATTCCGATTACTGTTCCTCTTCCATGATGCTCCGCCGATGAAGGTCACCACTACATCTAATTATCAACAAAAGGGCCAAAACGAAACCATCGACCCTTTTGTTGATTATAGGACGTCATGGCGACAAGGAACTAGCATCTAGCACTACTTTACAGACACTTTACATACACAATACATTTGTTGGAGGTGCAAACAAAAATATCATTTATTTTATGATAAAAATCTATCTTGAACTATATAATTATATACATAGTCAACGTATATAAATATACATAGTCACCACAACTGTGCCAAGAGACGGAGGGCGGTGGAGTGAAGCTCCTGCGCTTCATTATACAGACGACGTTTCTCCACACTTAATGGGAAAAGAATTTTGGAGAATACAAAGACCCTATTCATACTCTTTGCCAGCCATTTTATGATATTTTTTTTTTACTTGTTCAAAATTTATGTGATTTAAAGGTTTTGTTAATGCAGTTCATTATTTCATTTATTTGAGTAGAGTTTGTTTTATAAAACATTTTATTTGGAAATCTAAAAGCTAAAGGAACTGTACTCAAATTTTTCCTATTTATTATAACAATGGCGACATCTAACGTCTTATTTTTTAAAGTAGACTAAGAAAAACATTTATTTTATACAGCAACAACTTCCAGCTAAATTTATTTAAAGCCATAGTTAAATTTTTCAAGTTCAATTCATAAATATTTACATGTAAATGAAAAACTACTCACTTAAAGCTGTCTTGATCACAATGTGCCTTGAACCTCATGTACCTAGCCTTGTTACAAAACAGTAGGGCCAAGTTAGGGATGTCTTTGACTTGCTCAAATATCGTTGTGGCTTCGTCTAAGCACTCCGACGAACGCCGGGAGAGGGTGGAGAACTGCTTCAATAGGAGTTTAGCTTTTGGTGCTTTTTGGTCTGACTCTTCGCCGTATTTCATGTAAATTATCTGACACAGAATAATGTTTGATTCATATGCATATGTATTGTGATTAATTTAAGCAGATTTGTTAATGATAGTACATAGAAAGCTAAAGAAGAAGGCAAAGAAAAGTAGGTGCACTTTTTGGTAACGTGAAAAATGCTTATTTAATTATAAAGGATATAATGATAGCAAAAAATAACATGGATAATCTCAATTACTTTTTTTTAAATTTACTATATTAAATTGTCTTGGTTGCCATCATCAATTTCTAATAAACAATGTTCCCACTACACCCAACAAGATTGATTTGGAGCAGAATGTCTCTGAAAAGGACATAGTTGGAAAATTCTACACAGCCAAGCACCAGAATTTTAATATTCTTTAATTTTAAAAAAAAATCACTAAATAAATTATTAAGTTTTAAAAAGTTCTATTCATTATTAAGTTGTTAAAACAAACGACTGATTTAATATAGCTTATAGAAATCAACCCTTACCTTGGATTTGTCAATAGTCAAATGGCCTAGTAAATAAAAATAAATAAAGCAAATAAAGCCTTCAGGCCTTTCAGAGTGTCGCCAAGCTCTGCCACAGCGTTTAGTAGGTTCAAGGCCAAGGCCTTTGCCGGCATCGCTCTTGATCTTCTCTCACTTTACAAAATAACATTAAAAAATCTAAATAAACCTAATCTAATATAGTCGACAAAACTACGTATGTGTGTGCAAAAATATAAAATCAAAACCTAGACTTATTTAACTAGATTTTCTTTTAAAAAATTCAACCAGTTGTTTAAACTTACTGTACGATGTGACGAATTCCTATGCCTGATATCTCTTAAAGTTAAACCTCGTACTTGTAACGCTAACTCTTCACCGGTGCTGGTCTCCTGATCCGCACATGTGTTTGTATCACATCTTGAAACCATATACATTGTTAATATTGTCATTATTTCTTGAACAAGAGTTATTAACATAGAATATGGCTTTTAAAAAAAACTTTTATACAAGCCTTATGATTGTTGAAATACAGATTTACATCTGTATTCAATATCCCAATTATTTAAACTGATTCATTGAATAATAGAAGTAGTTACAAGTCGTAAAATATTTCAATGCTGTATACGCCAATCATCAAACGTAGATTAATTTTACTACAGTTTTACTAAAGTTTCATAGTCCTATGTGTATCAGTACAAATATAACTTTGAAGTTTTAGCAAATATTTCGCCATATAACTGCACGTTAGGTTCAGCTTAATACAAATGCTAGAAATTAGTACAAATTGACAAAATAGAATTATAAAAATAGTATTAAGAATCTAAGATAACTAAAGGACAGTGAAAACGAAGAATTTGGGTAATGGCGTGGAAACAAACAGAAAAAAGTAATCGTTGTTTAAACAAAATAGTAAAAAAGACAAGGATGATACAAGACTATTATTTATACATTAATACAAATAATGCATAGAAAACCACAAATTTGGAACATTAATTGGTAAATGAATTCCGATTACTGTTCCTCTTCCATGATGCTCCGCCGATGAAGGTCACCACTACATCTAATTATCAACAAAAGGGCCAAAACGAAACCATCGACCCTTTTGTTGATTATAGGACGTCATGGCGACAAGGAACTAGCATCTAGCACTACTTTACAGACACTTTACATACACAATACAATTGTTGGAGGTGCTAACAAAAATATCATCTATTTACGATAAATAAATCTATCTTAAACTAAATTATTATATACGTAGTCAATGGCAGTAATGATAACCACCACCTAATGACGCCTTGAACACAATGTGCCTTGTACGTAGTAGCCAAGTAAGGGATGTCACATGACATGAAGAACTACTTTGAGTCAATCTTACGTATATAAATTTTCCATTAGATATTTTTTAGGTGGGATTTTAATGAATTGAAAGAAAGATTTTTCTGGATGGTTTTGGGGAGTTGGTCCCATTGTTTTCACATTTAACATAGTCCTTTCCGTAGCTCGATGACATACTGCAGCAAGCTTGTTCGTTAGTTTCTGTGTTAGTGCCCATGGTTGGCAGCCATATATAAGAACAGGTAATACACATGTATTAAAGAATTTGCTCTTTATGTTTATGTGAATTTGTTTGCCTTTCATAGCCTCTTTTAAGCTCCAGTACCTCTTCCAGCCGTTATTGATTCTTCTTTCTACTTCTCTGCGCATAGGCTCTCGTTGGGTTATATCTCCCTGTCTAACGCTTTTCTGAATTCTTATTGGAGCTCTTGCCTTTTCCAGTTGGATACTCGCTGTACTATGGCTGTAAAAATTTTTATTAAACGGATGTATTTGTGTTCTTCCTTCTATTCCTTGTCCTTTTAGGGCGTCCACTATTTTAGCGTGTAGCAGAGAGTCAAACGCTTTAGTATAATCAATAAATGCAATATAATAAAGAAGTTGGGATTCGTTATACTTTTTTAGGATCTGACGCACTACATGAATATGGTTAATCTTCGAGTAACCATTCCGAAATTCCGCTTGTTCGATGAGCTGATTGTCATCTAGTAATCTTTCGATCCGTTTCAAAATTGTTTTAGCAAAAATCTTATATACGTTGGACTTGAGGCTGATAGGGATAGTTTGCAATGTCATGTTTATCTCCTTTTTTGTATTGCAGCATTGGATAATATTTGAATGTGTCCATTGTTTTGGATTGATCTCAGTCTTTGTAACATCGTTAAACATATCTGTGAGTACAGGTATCCATAACTCTTTGCATTGTCTCAAGATTTTGTTTTCAATGCCATCTGGTCCTTCTGCTTTATCTTCCCTTTCAGTCTCTATAGCTTTTCTTACTTCATCAGGAAGCATAGTTAGGCTGTTTTTTAGTGCAAAGTTGGTAATTTTTTCTCCGTTTCTAGTCTTGGTTTCTTGCCGTATGTGAACTGTCCAATTATCTTGTCTTCCCCTAAGCATTTTTCTCCTATTTGTCCATTATAATCTCCCATTACCACCAAGTTTTTATGGTTGTGTTCCAGGATAGCTTTATTCAAATCCGCATAGAATGTATCTATTGTTTCTAAGCTTGATTGTTCAGTTAGAGAATATATTTGCACAATATAAATCTATCTTTGTAAAAATTCACAATCGCAATGCGGTCTGAGATTACTATGAATTCTTCCACATATTGTGTAATGTGTTTTTTAATAATAAATCCAGGCCTGGTGTCTCACCTATATGATACAGTAGGTACTTTGGGTAAGCTTAGCGTAGCGTAGCGTAGGTACTTTCTCCCATTCTTCTCACTTCACTCAGGCCTATTATATCCCACTTGATAAGTTTTAATGCAAATATTAATTCAATTAGAGATTCTTGATGTTTTAGAGTAAGAACATTTAAGGCAGCGATGACCATTTTAGTTTCTTGACATACTTCTTGACTTTTATCCTTTATAGTTGGAGGTTGCAGTTTCTTTTTTCCCCACGAGGACCAGTCGGCAGTCGGCAGTCGAGTAGTCCTCAGTATACAAGTATAAAAGTCCTCAGTATAAAGTATAAAAGTCCTCAATATAAAGTATAAAAGTCCTCAGTATAAAGTATAAAAGTCCTCAGTATAAAGTATAAAATTCCTCAGTATAAAGTATAAAAGTCCTCAGTATAAAGTATAAAAGTCCTCAGTATAAAGTATAAAAGTCCTCAGTATAAAGTATAAAAGTCCTCAGTATAAAGTTTTTGAGTATTTCGACCTTTTTCCAATTGTTAACAAACGAGAATAGACCGGTCTTGGTTTGTTATCTTCTCTTTTTGTTCTCTTCTTTCAATTTTGATATCAAGGTCAGTTTTGAGTTTATCTTTAAGTTGTTTGATAATGTCCATAATGGATGATTCATTTTCTTTCAAGCCAAAAGTTAAACTATTATTATCTCTCTGTCCTCTCTTTAAGTATTCTATTTCATTTCCCAATTTTTCCACTTTTTTTTTAATTACCTGTTTTCTTCTCATAAAGGCTTCAATTTTTTTTCCATCTCTTCCATAGTGCACATTGTGATAGAAGCCTTTAATTCGGCATTTTGATTCTGCATTTGTATTTTCATTTCGTCAAACAATATTTAAAATTGGGCTTCCATGATTCTCTTTCCGAAATGAAACGTATAGTACAAATTTTAATAATGTTTGAATACCGACTCAACTTAACGGTTGAACTGTGAGACAAATCTCAATATAACTTTTTATTTTTTTTTCTTTAATTTTTGAAATATAGTGTGATATCTGCTACTATTTTCCGTCAATCTCTTATATTGGAATTTAACAATTTTAAAATTAAAATTTAAAATAAAGCAACAAATAAATGAAAAACCTCTCGAGCAACTTGGTAGAATTGAACTCGGGTCGGCTGGAGCAGATCGTCATTAATTCACTACTACAATAGACTAGTCCACGTTAGAGATTGACTTGTAAATGCTATATATTTTTAGAGGACTTTGTTCTACAAGACTGTATGAATATTATATTACATGAATCTAGAAGCCAAAAGTCAAAGATGCGACTTTTTAGAAGTATTTAATTATAAAGGATATAATGATAACACAAGGTAAATAATCTCAATTGCTTTTTTTTTAAATTTACTATATTAAATTGTCTTGGTTGCCATCATCAATTTCTAATAAACAATGTTCCCACTACACCCAACAAGATTGATTTGGAGCAGAATGTCTCTGAAAAGGACATAGTTGGAAAAATCTACACAGCCAAGCACCAGAATTTTAATATTCTTTAATTTTAAAAAAAATCACTAAATAAATTATTAAGTTTTAAAAAGTTCTATTTATTATTAAGTTGTTAAAACAAACGACTGATTTAATATAGCTTATAGAAATCAACCCTTACCTTGGATTTGTCAATAGTCAAATGGTGTAAAGCCTTCAGGCCTTTCAGAGAGACGCAAAGTTCTGCCGCAGCGGTTAGCAGGTTCGAGGCCAAGACCTTTGCCAGCATCGCTCTTTGTCTTCTCTCCCTTTATTAATTAACATAAAATAATCAAACTAAATTTGCTCTGAAAATTATAAAACTCAGTTGTCTCAGTTGTTAAAACTTACAGTACGATGTCATGAAGTCCAATGCCCTATGATATCTCTAAAGGTAAACCTCGTACTTGCAACGCTAACTCTTCACCGGTGCTGGTCTCCTGATCCACAGATCCCATGACCACACCTTCTGCGTTATCTTCTACCCATTCACATTTGTCTTCCTGTTAATCAATTGTTCAAAAAAATCGTTTCTTAAACAACGTAGTAACAATGACAAGGATGATACAAGATTATTAATAATACATAAATACAAATAATGCATAGAAAACCACAAATTTGGAACATTAATTGGTAAATGAATTCCGATCACTGTTCCTCTTCCATGATGCTCCGCCGATGAAGGTCACCACTACATCTAATTATCAACAAAAGGGCCAAAACGAAACCATCGACCCTTTTGTTGATTATAGGACGTCATGGCGACAAGGAACTAGCATCTAGCACTACTTTACAGACACTTTACATACACAATACATTTGTTGGAGGTGCAAACAAAAATATCATCTATTTACGATAAAAATCTATCTTAAACTAAATTATTACATACATAGTCAATGGCAGTAATGATAACCACCATAACCTTTACTCCAATGAAGGGAACTCCACTCGTAACAAGTTGACACTTATCTTGGACTATGGGACGCTAAGACGACACAGCCAAAAAATACTTCTACTGGTAACTAGGTGATAGAGGAAGAACACGTCTACATTGTAATTGTTGAAACCGTATTAATGTGTATAATTAAATAGACTAGCTAAGTGCCTCGAATTTTTTTTCTTTTTTCTCTGGATGAATTATGGACTATTGTCGGAAGTATTTTGGTACTAAATTCATAACAGCGCTAATCTTATAACCGCTATACTCGTTTCCTCAATGAATCAAGTATCTATAAAGAAAAATCATGCAAGGAAAGAAGATAACTTTAGTACCTTTTTAAATTTTAAAATTATTAAATTCGAATTTTAATATTCATAAAACAGCTTTATTATATAAAGGAGCACAAATTATTATAAAATTATTCTCTTTAATTTCGTCATTGTGTGGAAAATGGACAAAACTTTCGATTAAATCGAATAACTTATAATAATATAAAAAAAAATAACAGTTTTAGTATAAAAAAAAATTCCATTCATTTATTTGAGAATATAAAAATATATAACAGATCACAATTAGTCTTACATTTAAAAATCAAAAAAAAAATTACGACATTTGTTTAGTTGTTAAAAAAAAAACAATATCAAAGCCATTTCTTCTCTAGAATCGAATCAAGTAAATATTCGAACAACTTCCCCATCCAATGTTTTAATAAAAATGGCACAAAAGTTAAATATGTCACTTTACTAGAGTAGAGAGAAAACCACTTTCAATAATTAAAAAAGCAAAAAAAAATTAAAGACAATTTGTCCCGTTTTTTATATCTTTTTGTTTTAAGGCTTCACGCTGTGTCCCGCACAGAGTAGGCACAGAACCCAAACAAGTGTTAAGACACTCGGTTCAAACACAAAAAATTATTTAGCTATTTATTTTATATATTCATTGAAATTCCTTATTAATATCGTCCATGGCCGCCAGCACGTCGCAGACACTCCTCGCGTATATCCTCACATCCTCGTCCTTCCGTATCTTGAGACTGGCACAGTATAACTTCTTGTACATATCCGTCATTTTTTCGTAATCTCTATTAGATTTCGATCTACAATACTGAATTATACTTCTTAATATGAAATGTAATCTATTCTCATACAAACATAGAAGGCTGTGCTCGTTTTGCATGTTCTTCTCGTCGCCGTCTTCTGGTTTGGGATGGTCTTTTTGGTCTTCTGGATCTCGGTCTTTTAGTAATTTCATTATGGAATGACACTGCCGAAGCAGCTCTATTGCGTTCTGAAGGGATTTCAGTTTTAGATTTGGTGACACTGGAATGGAAATGAACGATTGAGTTATTGAAGGAAAACTTTCTTTTTATAAAATGTATCCAGTAGTACCAGTGTTTTTATTTTTACACATTTCTAAGGCCGAGAACATATTATTTTCATTCGAGAAACAAACAAAACATAACATTCAGCTACAATAAACTCATACCAGTATAACTACTACTAACATACATGCAGACTTAGCAGTCAGCGCAAAAGGCGCCCCTTACTCACCGGCGGCGTGCGCCTCCAGCGCGGCGATATGCTCGAGGCGTACAGTGAGATACATGGCGGCGTCCTCCAGCGCTGCAAACTGCAGTGCTGCCTTGTCGTAGTTGCTGCAGGTGGCCTGCAGCAGGACACGCCGGCGGGGACCCTCATCGCGGACGATCCTGGAGTTAGAGACGTTGGAGGAAAGAGATCAGGTAAATCCGTTTCCTGCTATACGTCCCGTTTTCTAGAAGGTCCATGTTAAGTGGCCCCCAACGCCACACCATTCTTACAAGTTGGACTCGAACCCAACGTCATCGCGGTTAAAAATCAAAAACAAAAATAAAAATCAAAAAATCAAAAACAATAAATAATAATTTCGGAACATCAATCTTAATATTTTATTTTTTTAAAAATCATCGATTATAACCACATTTCATTTTACAATACCTATAACTTGGCATTTAAAACCTATAACTTTACTTGTCGAACCGGTTAGAAAATTCGTAACTATAAGCATAAATAACTGAGCGGCTAAATTAACCTTAAAATTTACAATAACTTTTTATAAAAATCTTTCATATAAAGTTAAAAAATTAATATAACTTTTTTTTTTCCGGTAATAATGCAACTAGTTAACATTAATACTATTACTTACAAACTATTTGCAAGCCACAAATTTAATTTCTGCTGGAAGTAGAAGGATTTTGAATAAGTTCTCGCTGTTTTTTTTTTGGATAAAAAAAAATGAATTTAAAATATAAAGCTTGTAATAACTTTACTCAAAATATTGTCCATCATTAGAGACAACTTTCTCCTATCTTTATGGCAGTAATTGAATCCCCCGTCAAAAAACCGGTTCATCTTTTGACGCATGAATTTGAGGTAGAACTTCCCATGGAAGCATTTCCAAGTATGTTTTTTAACAGGTTTTGCCACATGCAGCCGAG
This sequence comes from Dione juno, assembly GCA_037127375.1. Taxonomy (NCBI): domain Eukaryota; kingdom Metazoa; phylum Arthropoda; class Insecta; order Lepidoptera; family Nymphalidae; genus Dione; species Dione juno. The sequence continues at coordinate 6,076,451 of JAXRJS010000014.1, forward strand.
CATTGGCTTTTAATAGAATCACTATGTCGTGTCTCTGCCCATATAGAGTCCGGTTATCTTTTAGAACGACTCAAACGTATCACTTGAAGTTGATAGCGAGCTCCCGTGAAAGTTTCATTAGATTTAAACAGCTCATAAAAAATTACGTCTTGTTTATCCCACTAAATGCAGAGTAGAAGTTTCGAACCGCTAATATTTGGTTTTGGGGACGATGTTGATGCGTGTCCGGGCATACCCCACGATTAAAAACTTAATTACTTAAAATATAATAATAATAATAAACCCAACCTGTTAAATGGGGAACTTTTCGATATTATTAGAAATGAGTTCAATGCTGTATTTCCTTCTAAACCAATTAATTCTGGGGGTTTCTTGTCATTTAATGATTGGACGACTGTGGGAATTCATAAGAGTAGACAAAAGTTATATGGTCTATATAGTGAAATAACATATAACAACAATGAATCATTTATTAATTATGTAGATTTTAAATTTAAAGCAGTCAGCTCAAGAGACATTGCTAAAACATTTAAGTCCCTAAATATCAAGAAAACCTCAAATTTATCTGATATCTATATTAAACTAATTAGCTATATAATAGACGCTACTGCTCCTCACCTCGCGACTATATTTAACAATTGTAAGAGTATGGTGTGTTTCCTGACATTATGAAATTTAGTAAAGTCGTATCTATATTTAAATCGTTTAGTACATCAGATTCCAACAATTTTCGACCCGCGTCGATGCTGCCCGCATTAAGTAAAATTTTTGACAAAATAATTTTAAATAAAATATTACAGCATTTTAACTTACATAATCTCGTACATGAGAAACATTATGGATTTACTAAATGTCGCTCTACTACTGACGCTGGAATAGCTCTGATAAAGAGTATATACAAGGCTTGGGAGGAATCACAAGATGCTATTGACATGTTCTGAGATGTGTCTAAAGCATCTGATTACGTTCAGCATTCTACATTGGTCATGAAGCTACACCATTACGGCATAAGAGGACGTGCACTCGATCTTATGACGTCTTATTTAGCTATTAGGGCTCAGGGGGATGATGTGAATGGCAAGAAATGTCCAGGGTCATTGATCAGTATAGGAGTCCCACAGGGGTCTATTCTTGGTTCTTTCCTCTTTTTATATATATGAAAATGATGATAAAAAATGACTTACCATATTTAGTTGGAAGGAGCCATGAGCCATGAGCCATTCTTTGCTTATGATACTTCACTAATTGTTAAAATGAAATACAACAAAATGTAACGATGTAAAGAATGCACTCTCGAAAGTAGTTCATCGGTATAGTGCTAACAACCTAATATTAAATAGTACAAAAACTAAATGTATAATTTTTCGAGCATCCAACACGAAAATTGTTAAAGCCAATGTACTCTTGAATAGAGAAACCGCGGATCCTGTTGATTCTACGGTATTTATCGGTATCACCATTGACTCTAAAATTTGAATGTAAACTGATGTAGAATTGGCTCTTTTTGTTTGCTTCAGCTACTTTTATAGTATTATGTTCTATGGCATATACTTTGGATTAATGCAGCTCAATTTAATTTTTATCCTGCAGAAGCGAGCTATAGGTTGAGCGCAATAATTTAAGCCCTAAAGAATCTTTAAGAGACAAATTGAAGGAAATCAATATATTAACAGTTGCGTCTCAATATGTCCAATATTAATAATAGAAATATGTTGAAACTTACCGCGCCTGTAACTCGATTGTTTCGAGTCCGCAATTCCCTCATGGGACAGTGTGTGCGCTTATACAATAAGATTCCAGAAAACTTCCGTGAATGTTCTACATCACAATTTAATAAAAAATGTGAAAGGACGTTTGTGTGCTAAAGGTTAATAATGATTTTGTAAAAGATGACACGACTTGGGGATGAAATGCTCGCTCCAGTATATTTCAAGCGTATCATTGTCAACAATGAATAACTGTATAATTGTGAATGACTCTACAAAAAAAATGTCAGGTCAGGTCTGAGGCATTAATTTTAGGGAAGTTCAAAAAATTAATTATGTATTCTTACTTTGAATAAAATTATTTGAATATGAATTTACCGTTGAAGCAGCATTCACACATGAGAAATCGTCATTCAATGTCTCCCGGTTTCAGTTCATAGCTCACCCAAAGGCCTTGCTTTTGGATCATTCCTAACGCTCTTAATCGTTTTGAGACTGTTGAAGCATCTACTTGCATCTACATTTTCCGAGCTCTACTAGCGTCTGACATCGATATTAATCGATTCTGGAGGATTCTTCAAACTTTGTCGGTGCTCCAAAACGTTGTTTGTCTTCAAGGTCAAAATCATTATTTTTAAAACGCCTAAACCAGTCTCTACACGTTGTATTCGACAGAGCATTGTCACCATATGTATCAATAACAATTCTGTGTGCTTCAGCAACAGATTTCTTTTGAATAAAGCAGTGCAATTAAATTCCCCACAATAACACTTTAATTGGCACAAAGGAAGACATTTTCAAAATATGTTAATAAACACGTGGTGACACGGTGGTAAACTGTCGACTAGAATTTGAGGTTACATATAGCACTACTTAGCTGATGCCGCAACGCCATTTTTAAGGAACAGCGAGAACTTATTCAAGAACCTTATATAAAAAAATATACTGTAAACAAATTACCTGTACTGAGAGTGGTACAAAGACCCCATTCGATGGTAAATCATGGCGGCTCTGAACTGGTACAAATATTGCCTCGGTCCAGGACTAAGGAGGCAATACTTGAGGGCATGTTTGAAGGCCTCCGCCACTTCTGTTATTTCCTAAAGAAGAATAGTTCAGTTTAAATTCAAAGAAAAAGACAACTCTTATTCAGATATTACCTAAAAAAATATTTCTAATTTCTAGAATTTTTTTTAATAGCTTCACTCCGAATGTATAGTCATTGCAACTTGAGTGAGTCTCGCCGGAGCAGGGAAATGTAAATAATAACCCCCCCCCCCCCACAGTAGAGACACTTCACACACACACACACACAGTAGAGTTCACTTCCAGAAACTAAGCGTCTACAGTCAGAGGCTGACACACTGCGACACGACGTCCGTGTATTTAAAAATCCCAAAACTAAAACAACTGAACAAATACATCTCAAGAATTATTCAAAAGTCACTTCCACTCTAAGAGTGAGATACGAATGTTTTCTATTACGAGGTCAGAAAATACAGGGTATGAGTGAAGAGATGTATAGACGGAAGCATGAATATAGGGATTGGATAGGGATAGGAACATGTGAAACAAACAAATGATAATGAATTCTGAAATATGATATAAATATGACACAGTGTCACAGCACTCACGTCAGCGTACACCCCCGGATACTCCTGCATCAGCACAGCCCGGGAATACAAATGGCAGGACAATTCCCAGGACACCAGTTCCCATATAGAGGTTGCACCACAACTGTCTCGTGGCCCCAAGAGACGGAGGGCGGTAGAATAAAGCTCCTCCGCTTCATTATACAGACGACGTTTCTCCGCACTTTATGGGACAAGGAAATGTTTTTTATACAGAAGCATTTTGGATTGGGCCTTATGATATTTTTTTTCTTACTTGTTCACAATGTATGTGATTTAAAGGTTTTTTCTTTTAGGTATTTTTTCTTTTTCGTTGAAAATTATGCCAACAAGAATCTTTGTACAAAACGTTTTATTTGGAAATTTACAAACTAAAGGAGTTGTACTCAAACATTTTCTTTTTATTGTAACATTGGCGGCATCCAACGACTTACTTTTTAAACTAGTCTAAGAACAATACTTATTTTATACATCAACGACATCGAGCTGAACTTATTTGAAGCCTCAGGTCAATTTATTCATAATTATTTTAAATTTAATCAAATGCGATACGTAAATGAAAAGATACTCACTTAAAGCTGCCTTGATCACAATGTGCCTTGAACCTCATGTACCTAGCCTTGTTACAAAACAGTAGGGCCAAGTTAGGGATGTCTTTGACTTGCTCAAATATCGTTGTGGCTTCTTCTAAGCACTCCGACGAACGGCGGGAGAGGGTGGAGAACTGCTTCAAGAGGAGTTTAGCTTTTGGTGCTTTTTGATCTGACTCTTCGACGTACTTCATATAAATTTCTGTCACAGAAAATAATGTTAGGATATAATGATTACAAAAGCTAAAACTTTTTTTTATATATTATAAGTACTCTAAAGATAATAAAGCCTATTAATAAATGAGTATTATTAGTTAAAAAATATTACTAAGATCTAAACACCTCAATCACTTAACCTTGAACCCTAAAGAAGATACAACAATAATATACATAAAATACAACTCACGTTGAGCATCATTCATGTATCTAACAGCGAGTTCGTTACAGACGGACGCTCGTCTCCGCAGCAGTTCATCTTTACGGTGCTTCGCGTCGGATGCGTTTTGAGCTGCGAGTATGGCGCGCCCGTAGTACGAGCACGAGGACAGCATTGCCTCCATCTCGGTTGACGGGAGGGTTATTTCTGGAATATTGTTGTTATTGTGACTTCCAACCTTGCAGAGTTAAGTTCCGCTATTCAATTTGTAATGTCTTGAAATTATCGCAGTGGATTCCCATAAATAATAATAACAAAAATAAGTTGTTTTTATTTCCGCCATAAAATGAGGCAATAGTTCTGCAATTTAACTAACTTTAAAATATATAGAATTTCGGTGGTAAGCAAAGAATGGAGTGTCTTGGTACACTTGGTTCTATCTGTGTACCCTTCTATACGAGAAAAAGTGTTTGATTGCGTGAAAGAATATCAAATTTAATTATAGTATAATAATATTCTTTAATAATTGCATGTTTGTTTAAACGAGGCAAATTTAAAGTATAAACTAATAAATATCCTATCACAAGTTACTATATAACGTTCAATGAAATTGGTTAAGTCAATCAAAAACTCACCTAAATCAAATTCGTCTTCAACAATTCCATCGATCTCTTCCGCCATGTCGTTCTCGATCTCAATCTTGATCTGACTGTCGATCTCGTGATCCATTTCAAACTGTTTCCTGAACTGCTCTAAACATGTCCAATGCTTGCTCAATTGGAAGAAATTGTCACCAACACGACCTATTAAACAACTAGCATCAACTACACGACTTTTGATGATCATATTAGTTAACAACTTCTGGCATTTGTTCGCCATATTTATATATTTCAGGGAAAAGCCATATTGTTCGTGGGAATAACTGTACTCAGCCAGAGTCGCGTATGCCAAACAAATCTTTTCATATAACAAGGTCTTCAAATGTAACTTCCATGCAAAATTGTCGTCCCTGTTTGGTTCGTGCCAAGTGGGTATAGTGTTGTTTTCTTTTCTAACTAATATGGCATTTTTATCAACATTCGATTTGGTTTCGATCAAAAAATTTCCAGTTTTATCCATTTTCTTCTCCCGTTTCTTTCTTCTGCTCCTAGAGACGTGCTCTTTTTGACGCTTTAAGGGTTCGTACTTCATTTTAATTGGCTCGTATGGGTTCGCCATTTTAGGGTGTTGTTCCTCACTTATTACCTGTTCTTTAAGACGTTCACGTTCTTCTTCCTATTCAATACAATCAGGGAAATATATCAGATTTGAAATTTTATATTCCTAACATCTGATGGTTATTATTTTTATTTAATCTCAAATGGTCACTTAATAAATTTTCAATTATTAAGTTCTATAAAGTTCCACAATCAATTCATTATAAAGTTGTTAAAACAAACGAATGATTTAATATGGCTTATAGAAATCAACCCTTACCTTGGATTTGTCAATAGTCAAATGGTGTAAAGCCTTTAGGCCTTTCAGAGAGTGACGCAAAGCTCTGCCGCAGCGGTTAGCAGGTTCGAGGCCAAGACCTTTGCCAGCATCACTTTTTGTCTTCTCTCCCTTTATTAATTAACACAAAAAAAAATAATATAGACTATAAAACTACGTATGTGTGTACAAAAATTGAAAATCAGACTCAAATTGCTCTGAAAATTCCAAGCAGGTGTTTAAACTTACAGTACGATGTGATGAATTCCTATGCCCGATATCTCTTAAAGCTAAACCTCGTACTTGCAACGCTAACTCTTCACCGGTGCTGGTCTCCTGATCCACAGATCCTACGACCACACCTTCTGCGTTATCTTCTTCCCTTTCACATTTGTCTTCCTGTTAATTAATTGCTCACTATATAAATAGCTATGAAGTTTCAAAATTTCATATATACAGGCATTATTACATATACAGGCAAGATTTTACAATCTCATAAAAAATAAACAGATTAAATTACTTAAATAATAGTTTTAAACAACCTTAAAGCAAACATCCACATTTGTCCACATTAATTTCTCCATAAGCTTCAGCCTACGTAGACGTTACAGTGTGTAAAGTTTAAAGTGGCTAGACAAAAGCGTAACTAAAACAAAACGAACAACTGCCAATACAAAATGTTTGCTTCACATATTGAAACATAGAATGTGGTTTTTAAAAATATATTTTCATAAAAGCCCAATGATTGTTAAAATACATATGTAAAATTTCATTAACATTATAAAAAACTAAACAACCAACTGAAAAATTCAATACCTCAAGTATATAGCATCCACGCCTTGATTGTATAGCATACCTCTATCTCGTAAAACATAAGTAGAAAATATATGGAACAAACTCTAGTATCAAATTATTTCAATTGATTCATCGAATAATAGAAGTAGTTACTATTGCATTGCTGTATACGCCAACCACCAAGCGTAGATTAATTTCACTTACTAAAGTTTCATAGTCCTATGTGTATTTCTGTTTAATTCAAATGCTAGCAATAAGTACAAGCCAGTACAATTATTAATATAATGGGATAAATGGCATTTGGAAACAAAGATAGCTAAAGAAGAAGAATGAAAAGAAAAGAATTGGGATAATGGCGAGGAAACAAACAGAAAAAAGTAATCGTTGTTTAAACAAAATAGTAAAAATAAAAAGGATGATACAAGACTATTATTAATACATTAATACAAATAATGCATAGAAAACCACAAATTTGGAACATTAATTGGTAAATGAATTCCGATCACTGTTCCTCTTCCATGATGCTCCGCCGATGAAGGTCACCACTACATCTAATTATCAACAAAAGGGCCAAAACGAAACCATCGACCCTTTTGTTGATTATAGGACGTCATGGCGACAAGGAACTAGCATCTAGCACTACTTTACAGACACTATACATACACAATACATTTGTTGGAGGTGCTAACAAAAATATCATCTATTTACGATAAATAAATCTATCTTAAACTAAATTATTACATACATAGTCAATGGCAGTAATGATAACCACCATAACCTTTACTCCAATGAAGTGAACTCCACTCGTGACAGATAGATACCAATTTTTTTTGTACTTTTTGTTTTTTTTTTGTACGCTACGCGCAACTAACGGGACAAAACCAAATAATACTTCCACTAGTATCTAGGCGATAGAGGAGAACACACGTTCATTTCGATTGTCAAAACTGTATATAATTAAAATGACTAAGTGATTCGAAAATTTAATTACCACTTTTTTCCTTGCATGAATTCTGGACTATTATTGGAAGTGTTTTGGTACTAGATTCAAAAAAGCGCTAATCTTATAGCCAGTGTTGCCTTTTCCTAATTATACCAGTTTATGTCCAAGTAGCAATAAGCATCGGTTTATTTATCGGTTTTCTAGATACACTTTCAATTTATTTTCTACATATTTGGTAACTGTTGGTACCAAATATGAGTATAGTAAATAATAGTCATGGTCTTTCAATATCGTTCTCTAGCCGTATCAATTCTGATGTGATTTACATTATTACCAAGGATTATTATTTATTCTAGCAATAATCTTCGTACTAGCCCAAGTTTAGAATGCAATTTCTCTCTCTTCAACGTAGCAGCATCGATGACAGACACCACAATATCCCATAGTCAATAAAAGGGTCGAATGGAAATAACTTCGACCCTTTTGTTGATTATAGAACGTCATGATCGAATAAGTAATAGCAATTAGCTAAACGTAATCTAAAGGTACTTTTACCAACTTTCATAATGCTCTAAATATTTGTGTAAGTGATCAACTAATTCTACTTAATAATCTAGTTTATGTCATAAAATAGAACTAAATACTCACTTGAGTGGTGTTCTACAACCAACGATGAAGAGAACACACAGCGTGCTTTAGTCCACATAAGGATCGGAACGAAATTTTCTTAGACCCTTTTGTAGATTATAGAACGCTATGGTAGTGTTCAATAAATCTAGCATTTTCATCTTTCACAAAAAATGTTTGTCAGTTTGTCATATATTTACATAAAATATTATTAAAATATAATTTTATTAATAAAAATTCTCCATTAAGTTCATTATATAGAGAATAAGAATTCATAAAACAGCTTTGTAATAAAAGAAATATAAGGTATGAAATTTAATCATAAAGAAGCACAAATTATTCTAAAATCACATTGTTACCCATACCATGTAAAAAAAGGCTTTTCCTTTTACAAGATAGAGGTTGAAGGTACAAGGATCTCATATTGATTTGGCTGATTGCGTTTGACACGTGGGCTAAAGAATTGTCATAGATCTCTCCATATAATCTATAGATTATCATAGAGCCGTTTTTTTAATTTATTAATAGCCTAAATTCTAAGATCAATTTCTTTATACTTCCATTAAATTCTATAAAAATTAAACGTATAATATCAAGAACTACAAGAAACTAACTACTGTCGCTCCATACATACGAGCAGGTTCCTTTCAATACAAAATCCCTTCATATTTTTCAGTAATTTTATCATTAGTAAACAGTTTGGTTAAGTATCGGTTACCGGGGTTTATATCCAACTCCACAAACCAATATAATTCGGACAATTGGCCTTTTCAAACTCAACACATCATCAAATACTTTTGACAATATCTAATGAGTTCTATTATATCAGCTTTGGAAGACACAAGACATTGACTGCTATGAAACATGACTAGGATAGAAGAAAACAAATCGATACACACCTTATCTGTGGTGTCACTCATGATCTCGACCTTGTCATCATCTTTGTCCACGGCACTGTCCACGTCTGACGTGGAATGTCGCGGGAACTCTGCATAGTTGCCGAAGTCAGATTCCTCTTCGGAATCTGAACTTTCATCTAAAATAAAGTGTGAATGTGTAAAATGTAAAATAAACTTTGAATATTTAAAATTTTTTGTCAACTTACAAATGTGGTAGCGAACAATTTCAATGGAATGATAATATATTATATATTTGATGATAACATTATTAAGTGTTTAATCATATTAATTAGAGAGTATCTTGGCGCAGTCGGTTACGATATCTTCTAAAAAGAATTAGTTATTTTTTCTGTTTTCGGTCTATCTTTAGAAGAAGGTTCCATTCAAAACGCATCGACCAGAAAGTGAAAATATATAATAAGCTACGAGACAATATGGACTTTCAATCTGTTCGATAAATCAAGACCAAGCTGATAGACTATTACTAGCTCCAATTAGGACAATATGATAATCGATACAGTTGATACACGCATGCGCAGAACAAAAGTTGCGCAGTAAGAACTTCCTACCCTATCATACTTATATATAGTTCAAAAAATATTATTAATAATATTGCTATTTATCTAAAGAAATAAATAACAAGAAATCTGCCACTATCCAAAGTAGTGAAGAATATATCAGTACGTACCTTTTTAATTTGCATGACAATGTTGATAGGATATTCTTTAAAATGGACGCATTTTGTAATCCATCCACTTTATTAAATAACTTTAGTACAGGTAATGTAAGTATTACTTTAAAGTAATACGAAATAAACAATATTCAATATAAATTGAAGTCCAGACTTCACTAGACCACACTTAGCACTAGGCTAAGGCATAATGGTAAAATCAATACTAGTTTTTCACGCATGCGCACTATAAACCTTTCGCAGACTACAAGAGCATATAATATACATATATATATATACCTAGTAAATATACTTATTATGACTGTTAGATGTGATATAATTATTTTTTTGTATATAGATCATAACAAAATAAAATTAATAAAAAAAAATCCTAATTTTAATGTCAGGTATGTCCATGACATCGGTATAAAATGCTAGAATCATATAATTTCACCATAAAAATTGCCGCCCAAACAAAGCTAATAAAAAAAGAATATTATTTAAGAAGAAATTAAAAATGATCTAAAATGGATACGTACCAATATAATAGGTATGTAGGGTAGTTAAGAGCTGTAGTCGTTGAACTCGTTACATATGTTAAGTATAACATATATATATATATATATATATATATATATATATATATATATATATATATATATATATATATATATATATATATATATATATATATATATATATATATATATATATATATATATATTATATATATATATATATATATATATATATATATATATACATATATATATATATATATATATTATATATATATATATATATATATATATATATATATATATATATATATATATATATATATATATACATATATAAGTATCTACATTACCAAAAATATATTTAAGCCGCCAAGTTAAATCTAGACGCGGCAGTCAGACTAGCTGCTGTAGATAATAATGGTCACCAATCAATCAATTTCCTATACCGAGCATGCGCATTGAGCACCAACCTATTTATTTTTAAGACAATGGAAACACCCAAGTGGTATTCAGAACGGCACTCCTATTACGTGATTCTTTTAAATTATTAAAAAAAAATTAAAGATTAAAGATTAAAAAAAAATTTAGAACCGTCATCTAAGTTATCACGTTAAATCTAGAACAGATTATCCAGCTAATTGTCAAGGCCTCAAGTCGATCGATGCAGGTATTTCAGGCCTGCGCGTTTAAAGTTGCGCAGTATATGACAGCAATGGGGTGTGGCTCTAGCCGACAGGATACTAACGGCAAGCGCCTTGGGCGTGGCACCATCACCAGTCTATCACCCTATATTGTATATAGTGCAAACTTCCCGCGAGTCATCTATTATTCTACAAGGGATTTCTGTTATTAGACAAGGGACCTCCACCATATTGATTGTATGAAATATGTTAACTAAGGTACGAAATTATGCTATAACATATAAATTGATATAAATTGATATATTAAAATATGAAATAACTAATAAAAATTTAAACATATTGCCTTAAGTGTAAGTAAGACCCATACCTTATTCAATTTGATGAACAAGAACAAATTTCCAAAATATTAGGAGACGTCTTTGTGAATTCACCTTTTAATAGTAAGCGTAATAGATGTAAAGTAATAAATTAAGGTGAAATTATCAGACAAACTCCAAGGTAGATGAGAGGGCAATCGACACTGGTGTTCCACGCCTGCGCGTTACAAGAGTTGCGCAGATTTTTACTTGAATGCATATAGAATATACATAGACAAGACCTATATACATATATACATAAATAGACATCACTATTTCATTTATAATATATACTGGTTTAAAGTTATTTATTTTAAATATAGCATAGCGGTTATATTAAACTTTGAATAATAAAACTACCTGTTTTCATGTTTTACAACAGACTGACAATTTATTAGTTCCTTTATCCAATACACAGATAAACAATAATACAGATAACAAATGACATATTTTGATATTAGTTCAATACCCCCACTATATCAAAATAAAACTTATAAACATTACTTCTGTTGCACTCCCATTACATTTACAAATTTATGATGTTTTACATGGCTTAAAGCTTCAGTAAATATATCTGCAGGCATATGAGTCGTTTCCCAATACTCAATCTTAACAATATTATTATTTATACATTCTCAACCAAAATGATATCTAATGTCAATATGCTTTGACCTATTATGAAAACCAGGATTATACAACAATTGATGAGCACTTTGGTTTCATTAAATATTACAATACACTGAAAACAACCAGTTATTTCCTTATTTAAATTTCTTATATAAATAGCCTCTTTACAGCATTCAGATATACCTACATACTCTGCCTCAGTACTTGACAATGCAACATTCTTTTGCTTTTTACTTCCCCAAGATATAACACCATCCGAGGATTTTCTATCTAAAATGTCATTACCCCAGTCTGAATCTACATAGCCTACTATTCCCTTGTTAATATTATCATCTGTTCCACAATATTTAATACACTAATTTTTTCTTCCTTTAAGAGACTTAAGTAGACGCTTAGCATGAATCCAGTGTTCTTTGCTATAGCAATTATTAAATTGGCTCAAATAGCCAACTGCATATGCAATATCAGAACGGGTTAGAATTGCTAGATACATTAAACAGCCAATCAATTGCTGATAAGGTAAACTTTTATCACAACTTTTATCCTTAGTCAATTTTAAGCCAAATTCCATTGGGGTTTCTACAGTTTTACAATTAACTAAATTAAATTTTAATAACAACTGATCAATATAATTACTTTTATCCAAGGTTATAATTCTATTTTTCTTATCATAAAAAACTGACATACCAAGACACTGCTTTATTTCCCCTAAATCTTTAAGTTTAAACTAAGATGCTAATAGAGATTTTAAATTATCAGTTTCCTTACTATTGTTTGAAAAAACAAAAGTCATCAACATACAGTGCAATAACAGTAATATTTTTACCTTCATTCTTTAAATACAAACAAGGCTCATATTTTGACTTTGAAAAACCATTATCAATTAAACAAGTATTTACTTTATCATACCACATTCTTGATGACTGCCGTAACCCATATATGGCTTTCTTTAGTCTTAAAACTTTACCATAATCTGAATTATTACATTTTATTTTATATATTTTAAATTTTATAAATTTCCCTTAAGGCTGCCATTCAAGAATGCTGTAACTACATCTAAATGTACTATGTCTAGTCCAAGTTTCACTGACAAAGCAAATAACAATCTTAGTGTACTATGTTTTACAACTGGTGAAAATGTCTCATTATAGTCCACACCAAAATGCTGGGTAAAACCTTTAGCCACTAATCTCGCATGAAAACGCACTTTATTATCACACTCAACCTTTTTTTAAGTACCCACTTACACTGCACAATAGTAGAGTTATTAGGAACGTCTACTACCTCCCAAGCATCATTGTCCTCGAAACTTTTTAATTTTTCCTGTACTGCCTGTAACCAATGATTTCTCTCAGGTCCCTCTAGTGCATCTTTAAGTGTTGGGTCAGTTACACAGGCTACATTGTTCTCTGTGTAGCAGATACCGCCAAAGCCATAGCTGTTTGGTGCATGTTTTACTCTTACAGGTCTATCACGTAACTCAGGTACATAGTCTGAATCTGAAAGGCTGCTCACTGTTTCGTCTATCACTGTTGAGCTTGTGGTATCCCCCACTGAATCCTGTTGAGTCTGATCTTCTGATACATTCTCTTTGGTTAGACATTCTATTTTACTATCTGCAGATGCAACATCCATCATGACTGATTGCTTTTCCATGATTATGACATCTCTGCTAGTAAATATTTTCCTTTTAATTAAGCAATCACTGTTCACATGACCTAATCTGCGATGCAAAGTAAGACCTGTTGTTGTAACTGCTGCAACAAGTATCTCTTTCATATTTAATTTATACACTCCATTTGTCAAAGAAGCAGTAGCAACTAAATCACCACTATTGTTGTACTTGTAACAATTATTCTGTGTAAAATTTACCTTGTTGCCTTTCTGTATTAACTTGCTTACTGAAATGAGATTCGTTGTCAAATTTGGAACGCAATACACATCTTCAATATTAATATCCACTTCACTGCCTTTGACTAATGTGACTATGGTAACATCGCCGGCACATGTAACTGAAACAGTTTCCTTATTTGCTACCATTATTTATGTTCGGGCATTGCGTTCGATAGTGTCCAACTTGTTTACATCGGTAGCATCTAACATGAACAGTTTTAATGTTGGCACTACTTGACTTAGAACCGCCATCTTTATTGCCACTCATTTGTTTGTGTTTATGTTGGCTATTAATTTTTGACACAGCAAATGCGCCCTCTTCATAATTACTACTTCCGTTTCCTGGTTCCATATCATGAAGCTTGCTTTTAATGGCGTCCGTTGTTACTTGGATGCCTGAATGCTCTATAGCCATTATCATAGGTGAGTATTTTCCAGGCAATCCAGCTAGTAGCAAGGAACCAATCCACTTGTCATTAATTGCAAATCCTGTTCCACAAAGCTTCTGACCCGTTTCAATTATCTGCGTAACGTACGAGGTCATGGAACTGCAACCCTCCAAATCGAATGGATATCAAATTCCGTAAAACACTTATTCTTCTAGTAAAACCAGAATCATCAAAGAGCGACTTGAGTTTGTTCCATAGCTCTTTCGTAGTGTTTACATTCTTTATATGAACATATAACGATGAGTCTCTTGTAAGTATTAATTTCGCCTTCGTCTTGGCGTCATCGACGGCCGATATTTTACATTTCTGCCGCAAACACCCACTCGTCGTAGTTTTCTCTACCACGTTACTTGGGCACACTTACAATATAGTTTGCCGCCATTTTCTAACTGGTGACGAAACACGTAAAACTTTGAAAACTTTTTATTCTGCATGTATACAGAAATTTGCCGAACTAATTTTGCGAAACACGATAATATATCGAACTGTAATTACTTAATGTTATTACTTTCACAACTAAATCAGTCTAACAGGCAAATTCTGGCAATTCTTTGAAAACTTTTTGTTCTGTGGGTATACAGAAATTTGCCAAACTAATTTTGCGAAACACGATAATATATCGAACTGTAATTACTTAACGTTATTACTTTCACAACTAAATCAGTCTAACAGTCAAATTCTGGGCTCTGTATGTATACAGAAATTTGCCGAACTAATTTTGCGAAACACGATAATATATCGAACTGTAATTACTTAACGTTATTACTTTCACAACTAAATCAGTCTAACAGGCAAATCCTGGGCTCTGTATGTATACAGAAATTTGCCGAACTAATTTTGCGAAACACGATAATATATCGAACTGTAATTACTTAACGTTATTACTTTCACAACTAAATCAGTCTAACAGGCAAATTCTGACAAGTCTTTGAAAAACTTTTTGTTCTGTGTGTATACAGAAATTTGCCAAACTAATTTTGCGAAACACGATAATATATCGAACTGTAATTAATTAACGTTATTACTTTCACAACTAAATCAGTCTAACAGGCAAATCCTGGGCCCATAACCTATTAATAAAACTACCTGTTTTCATGTTTTACAACAGACTGACTATTTATTAGTTCCTTTATCCAATACACAGATAAACAATAATACAGATAACAAATGACATATTTTGATATTAGTTCAATAACTTTGAATAGAGAACACTTCTCTAATGGCCAAAAATTATTAAATTAATAACTTATACAGTATTATATTTCAACAAATAATTAATTAAAACACTTTTCTATGAACATACCTATTTACATAATATTTTGATGTAGAGTCAACTACTATTTTTAAGCCATATTTAAATTTTAAATCTAGAGTTAGCTCTAGCTCTATTAGCAATAGACTAATAGACAATCGATATGATCTTAACGCATGCGCACAATAGTTTTGCACAGATTATATACATATGTATATATAGATTGTTTTTTTTTTACTGTTTTCCCCATCCCTATCCTAAATATTAGGATCTAACCATAAGTCAATCAGAAAAAGTAAGGCCTACTTGCTGCTGGTGGCCGTCTCAATCTTTAATTAGTAAAGAAATCTTCAACTGCTGTAGTAAATATAACAACGTACCATTTTTATGAATGCGCATCCGATAGAGAATTTAATGACAAGAGATGCTTCAATCAGCTTGTTCATTTGGATAAAAAATAGTTTTTGTGAATTGAATCAAGTTAGGTCTAGACTCAAAGACTACACTAGACTAGTTAACTGCTAGGTCCAGGACTATAGACAACAAAGGAATCGATACTTCACGCCTGCGCACTATGCGCGGTCTTTAAGGGCGTGGCTGCGAGTGTAGGATATATAAAAAAATATAATAATTATTTTCAATATTAAACAAAACATAGCGTGCTTCTTTGAAAATCCGTTCAATCTTTTGTTTAATACACTGCATAAAAAGGGTGTGGCTTCAGGTTTCACGTTTCAGGTTATTAATCGTACATTTTTATTATCAATTGCTTTTTTTAAAAAATTCAAACACACCAATTAAAGGAATAAAATTGGAAAAAAAAGAAAACATATATTTTAAGCTTTCTATAAAAGTATAGCTTTGAACTGAACTTGGCACAAGGAAACTTTGAGGAACGAGCCATCGTTTTGATTAACGCATGCGCATTACATCAGCCACCCACCAATCTAGGAGCTTCTAGGAGCTTAAAAAAATATGGTTGTGGCCTTGGAAATGATTTATTTAATTAGGCAACAGAAGCTCATTGTTGGATACAGTCTAGCTTTTGACCCTATCTATATATGTATTTAGTCCATCATAATATTGTACATTTGTAGTATTAAGAAAAACTGAACATATATATTTAATATTATATTCCAAATAGTTTTAATGATTTTGACCTTTGTATCAAAAATTCAAAAAGTAAGACAACCTCGAAAAAACAACGCACCATTAGAATTACAAGGAAAACTTTTAAGGACTACAAAAAGAATTGTGTGTTGGTTCAAACGCGGCACTAGACTAGCTGCTAGACCCAGGCTATACCAGAATCGACCAATTTCACGCATGCGCATAAGTATCAACGTAAGAAAGGCGTATAAGTCCTTCAATACAAAATGGCGGTAGCGTATTACTTTTTGATAATAGAATAAATCAGAAAGCGATTGTATATAGGCACCCCGAAATACATTGCCAACAAAAAAAATACCGATTTAAAATTATCATCTACAAATTGTCAAAAAATTAATAAATTATAGAAGAGCTACTAAATTAACATACCATTTGAGTAACAACGGAGCCAGAAGCTATATTAGGTGTAGTAGACTCTTTAACACGGAGAGAGAGAGAGGAGATTGCTTCAAAGAGAAACGGTTTCACTAAATTACACAATTCAAGTGTTTAGGACCAAGCGCGACACTAGACTAGCAGCTAGGTCTAGGCTATACAGGAATCGATTTACTTCACGCCTGCGCATTACCAGCGTAGACGTGGCGCAGGTAGTCTTAGGTAGTCTTTGATAGATAGATAGATAGATAGATATATATATATATATATATATATATATATATATATATATATATATATTATATATATATATATATATATATATATATATATATATATATATATATATATATATATATATATATATATATATATATAAAATTTTGGACAATAAAAAATTCTGGACTCTCATTCCCCTTTATTAGTTTTAGTCTAGAGTCTGGACTCTAGACAACAAAGGAATCGATACTTCACGCCTGCGCACTATGATTGCTGCGCAGTCTTAAAGGGCGTGACTGTGAGTCGTAAAATTACAGATTATCTTTCTGTAAGATTTCTATATATATATATATATATATATATATATATATATATATATATATATATATATATATATATATATATATATATATATATATATATATATATATATATATATATATATATATATATATATATATATATATATATATATATATATATATATATATATATATATATATATATATATATATATATATTATATATATATATATATATATATATATATATATATATATATATATATATATATATATATATATATATATATATATATATATATATATATATATATATATATATATATATATATATATATATATAAAATTTTGGACAATAAAAAATTCTGGACTCTCATTCCCCTTTATTAGTTTTAGTCTAGAGTCTGGACTCTAGACAACAAAGGAATCGATACTTCACGCCTGCGCACTATGATTGCTGCGCAGTCTTAAAGGGCGTGGCTGTAAATTGTAAAATTACAGATTATCCATCTATAAGATGTATAAAAAAATATAATAATTATTTTTAATATTAAATAAAAAATAGCGTGCTTCTTTGAATATCCGTTCAAAGTTTTATTTAAAAGGAACACGCCTGCGTAGAAAAATGTTGTATTTTCGTACAGATAATGGGCGTGG
Source organism: Dione juno (assembly GCA_037127375.1). Lineage (NCBI taxonomy): Eukaryota > Metazoa > Arthropoda > Insecta > Lepidoptera > Nymphalidae > Dione > Dione juno. The sequence continues at coordinate 6,094,623 of JAXRJS010000014.1, forward strand.
TTTCGGCTTTCGTGCAACGGTTACATTTATCGTACATTTACATAAACAATTGATTTTTTAAACAATTCAAATACACCAAAAAAGAAATTGAATAAAAAATCCATATATAAAGAAATATATACACATATACATATCTTAAACTATCAATGGAAGTATAGATTTGAGCCGAACTCGGCAGTAAAAACTTCTAGGCGTACGAGCTATCGAATTAATTCACCCTTGTGCATTACAACAGCCACCCACCGAAGACTACACCCACTAGGAGCTTCTAGGAGCTTAAAAACTATAGGCGTGGCCTTTGAAATTATTTATTTAATGAGGTGACAATAGCTCATTGTTGGAAACAGTCACGTATTGGGCCCCATTTATGTATGTATTTAGTCTATCATAACATAACACATTTGTCATACTAAGACGTAATTAATATTGTTTTTTATATTATATACCAAATACCAAATAGTTGAATAAATAAGAAAATTCTCTAAGAAATATTGAAAATTAACGTACCATTCGTATGACAGTGCAACCTAAAGTATAGTGTATGTAAGAGAAACTTCCACCACTTTCACGCGATAGAAAAAACATATGGATTACAAATGGAATTGTATGTTGGTTCGAACGCGGCACTAGACTAGCTGCTAGACCCAGGCTATAAAAAATCGAGCCAGTTCACGCATGCGCACAATAAGTTTCAACGTGGTGCAGACGTAGTTGTAGGTCCTTCAAACTAATACAAAATGGCGGTAGCGTAATACACAATGGCGGTAGCGTAATACAAAATGGCGGTAGCGTAATACAAAATGGCAGTAAATTTTTGATAATATAATAAATCAGAAAGCGATTGTGAATACCTCGGATTCAATTTCCTAATTAAACATATTATTATACTCGTTATTGCATTTGTCACAGTTCATGAATACAAGATTGGAAATATCTTTCACAAAAGAGAACTTATCTCTGACAGAGATTTATTCCGTTCCGAGTCAACCGTTTAGTTCATAGATCGATTTTAAAGATTACCTATAGATTTTAAAAGAGCCACAAAATTAACATACCATTTATATAATAAGTGGTTAGGACCAAGCACGATTCTAGACTAGCAGCTAGGTCTAGGCTATACAGGAATCGACTTGCTTCACGACTGCGCATTACATTTACAAGCGTAGACGTGGCGCAGGTATTTTTTGTCTGTACAAAGATACCTACATATACTATGGTATATGCACTTCGTACGTTAAACATTTAAAATGTTTTCGAAAATAATTTGTTGGCCTAACTTGATGACAAGCATCCTTCAAGAAATTCTGGACTTTCAATCACCTTAATTATTTTTACTCTTAGATTAAAACCAAAAAAAAAAAACTGAAAGAAACCTGCGCACTAAAACGTCACCTCTACGCAGCTTTGAACTGACAACTGCGTCAAAAACAAAACGTCAATTGCTATTATTTATATTTCAGATTCCAGATTCAGATTTCCAGAGGACTTCAGAATATTAGTCATAGAAATAAAACTGCACAAAATTAGCTTTAATTAGCAAAAGATTTTATTAAACAGTCTTCTACCTACCATGTTATGAAAACGGCTGTTTAAGATATCGTTTTATGTTGAGTTCTTTGATTTGATATTAAATAAAAATATTCTATTCGCCCCCGGACGCCCAAGGAAGCAAAGGCTGGAAGTCATGACGCAGGACATGAGAGCCAATGGACTAACCACTGATGATGCTGAAGACCGTGCAAAGTGGAGTAGATTAAGTAGGAATAGACCCTGACCTGACCCTGACCCTGACTGACTGAGAAGATTCTATTCGCCAATTTTTTTTGTGGATTCGAATCAAGGACCAATTCTTATTAAAACTCGATCAAAAACCTCCAGTTAACTTACAAAACCTAATTAGAACAGACAGCAGACAGACAGACCAAAACAAGTGAAACTTCACAAGCTAGTAAAATAAAAAAAAAAATACGTACCATTTGTAGAATACTACTAGGATAGCATGTAGAAGATTTCGTTAATTTGTTTATTTAAACAAAAACTGTTTGACATTTTAAATTTCTAAACGCATCTAGGCGTGTCTAAGGCCCTAAACCTATAATATAAAGAAAGAAAGCGTTGTTTCACGCGTGTGCACTACAGACCGGTGTCTCTAGAGCTTTTCGTTAAAACGCATATTTTTAAGGGTAAAACCCTATAATGTTGAACTAAATCGATAAGCTAGATGGATTTAAAATTATTAAGTTTAAATTGAATATACCAATAATAATTTCACTGGCTCCATCATTGGTTTTTATTACGGCGTTTTCAAACTATCGTTATTCACTTAGACTTTTAATAGTACTTTTGAATCGTCTGAAGTCAAATAAATTACACTAAAAGCTCCATTAACAGATGATCAACTTTCACCATCTCGAAAGTTCTAAAGTGCGAAAATATGGGCGTGTGTTACTACGAGTATTATCGCTTCATTTTATTATTCCATTAGTTAATATAGTTAATGTAAATATTCCTAGATTTTTTTTTAACTATCGACGCATCAAATTTTTTTCAGAAATATGACAACTTTTTGGCTGTAAGAATCAATTGGGCTCACTCGTTTATTTAGACTATTACTAGGATTTGAAATGTCTAGCATTAGCCTAGATAGTTTAGTCTCTGGAGAGAAAATGAAATAATATTTTACGCGAACGCACCTTGACGTCTAGATATTGGGGAAATCGCGGATGTATAAAATTTAAAGCTTAAATAACAAATTCTGTATATAATATTGATAACATATTTCAATAAAACGAAATTCAAAGTAATTCAAAGTATTCGTCATACGAGTAAAACTTTTAACAAAGGTTGCTTTAAACAAACTAAAAAAATAATTATAACACTAAAAGCTTGGCCAATCGGATTACTCTACGCATGCGCAGTGTAACAGCTTCCGCCATATGGAAATTTTGGAAAAATATGGGTGTAACTATATATGCACCTAGTTATTTACGTCAAAAGGATTTATTCATTCAAAGGTCAAACATGACATTAAGTATTATATGAAATTTGAAGTTATTAAATATTTACCATACTATATCTTATATTCCAATATAAATTCAATTATATATACTATATTTTATATTCCACTATAAATTTAATTATATATACTATATCTCATATTCCACTATAAATTCTATTTAAAAAAAGTTTCGAATTTGACATAACCGAACCAATCGTCACAAGAAACAGCCTTTTAAAAGAAAAAATAAATAAAACTTACGGTTTAAAGGATAATACAGCTGGTAATTTTGTTGAATGTAGAGCACGATTTGACAAACAAACAAACATTTAGCTGAAATATACTTTTAGGCTGTTAAATTTCGAAATGCTAGACTCTGTGTAGACTCCTCGACGGCACTAGACTAGCTGCTAAGTCTAGACAGTATAGGGATCATTTCACGTTTGCGCACTATGAAAGCTGACGTGGTTCCATGAAAGCTTGCTAACGTCTAAAAGCTCAATTTACAACGGTTAAACATTACCATAATGATTAATTCTCCGCTCAGGATTCAGAATATTTCATAGTGAAAATAAAAATTAAGTTTTATAAAAAAATAATTATATACTTTTAACGCATTCATACTGATAGCAAATGCTTTTATGTAATTTACGTTAGTTGTAGGAAAGTACAAAAGCTTCGACCGCCATCTTTATAAATACGCCATATTGGATTCAGAGTAGAGTAACGTTACTGTTAACTTTTTTCGAGGTTTTTTTTAAATAGGGGTGTTATGGAGCTTCGTTACCGAAATATTCGTTATAGGATATTCGAATTTAAAAAACTTTTCGTAACCATGACCGATATAAAAAATTATGGTAATTTCAGATATGACAAATATGGCAGATATGGCAAAGACTAAATAAGACTTTTTACTGGGTTTTTGTTTGATTATACCTTTCAGACTTACGAAACTAGTGTTGCATGTATATCCTTAATAGAAATGACGTTCTTAACCGTAATAGAGCATTTTTCGTATATCCACATATAGATTCAAAAAACCATATCCGTTACATCACTAATTCTAAGTCCTTTTATTTGATATCCATATTGAAAAGTATAATAAAGTATTGAGTTGCGCCATGTTGAATTTTCAACCTAACTAAACACAAAATTTCGCATTAAAAGATTCCAAAAATAATCATTTTTGAAACAAAAGCAAGGAATGTTAACGTACCATTTGCGGGATAACACGACTGATGATCTTGCTGCGTTCAGAATACAGTTCGGCTAGCTAGAGGCGAGCTATATTTTTAAGAATTTAAAGTCTTGAAATGTGTCTAGACTCCGCGACGGCACTAGACTAACGTGTACGTACTTCAATCTCGATTTCACGCTTGCGCACTAGAATTTCTGACGTGGCAGTGAAATTTTTTGTACCCTAACCTTTTATAGCTCTTACGTGTGTCCACATTGGGGTTAAAATACGTATCAATAATGACTTTTTAATGATTTGTGTAGATTAACTAAAATTGGTAACAGATACAGCTAAGCTGATTCAAATTCATTGATTAAATTGAACAGCTCAATTAGCAAAGAAGGTTTCACTGATATTTAATAAGCGCCCAGATAGCTTTTATTTTATTTTTAGACACCACCAACTGATAAAGATACTAAAATAAATTAATATACTTAAAAAAGAGTGTATATATATATATATATATATATATATATATATATATATATATATATATATATATATATATATATATATATATATATATATATATATATATATATATATAAATTATTTCGTTTGAATGCGCTTATCTCATGAACTAATGGTACTGGTTTCGATTGAAAAATTCTTCTTGTGTTGTATAGTCCGTTTATCGAGAAAAGCTTCCGGCTTTACTACACCAGGCTAATAAAAAGAAAGAGTTACTTAAAATGTGTCATTCACAATTCTTATTTATAGGTTTTATATTTTATGACGACGATGTTGCCAAACGAATTTCTGTCAAGGAGAATTGCAGTCAATGGCATGAATGTGGAGTCCAGTTTGAAATTAATAAGTAGGTCACAATTGATTAGATGGGATCCCATCAGGTCGAGATGGTAAAGTATGGTACAGATATTACTGCTATATAAGAAACGGCGTTGAAACAATAGTTGGGACAATATTAACGTGAAAAATATAAAAATTTTGCAAGCTGTACTTAAGATGAAGAGGATGTTTTTAATTTAAGAATATTCTATTGACCTTATCTAATATATTAATAGCGTAAACCGATTTTTGTCCGAGTGATTATGAGAAGGCAGCTAGCTGCACATAAAACGTCGGATATGGTCTCAATTTGCAGAGCTCCAGTCGTAGATATGTAGAAAAATGAAGAGCATTCATGATTATTTCATTTAAACAAAATGTTACTGGCCGGTTAGAGAGCGACGCCACAGTTGTATAAAATAAACAAATGAAATTTGTATGAGCCTCTCCTAAGGAAGGAAAGAAACCATTTTTGTCTTTTATATATTGCAAAAATTAATAGATTTATAGAGCTAATTTTAGCTACAACTAATTGCAGTTCAGTTAATATTGGGATAGAAGGTGATAACGAATAATAAATAATAGAATATATTTGATGGCATCGTGGAACAGAACTATGATTATAAACACGATGATTATTAAGTTCGACCGCCATTCAGAGAATTACTTTTACATATTAATTTCACATTTAATTAATTTTGAACTATTAAAAGTTTAATTGTAATTGTAATTTGTAATTTTAAATTAATAAAAGAACGTGGCACCTTTATATTTTATCATATAAATAAAAATCGGAACCTGGAGATCACAATATTGTCTTATTACAAAGGGAGAAGGCTAAAAAAATAAAATAAAATGATATTAAATATAAAAAAGCAAACAACAACACTACACCTACCTTTAAAATTGGGCGACGCCGGATTAGTAGTAGCCGGTACATACAAATCGGCCAACATGTAGTGCGAGGAGGCCACAATCTGAGGATACCTTTCCACTTTCAGCAATTCCACCACGTGCTCCAACAATTGCCGGACATGTTTCGACCTGTTCATCAATCGCATGTTCCTGGCCACTCTGTACAACAACATGGCTACAGGAGTTGTGAACGGATTGTCCATAGTATCCGGACATAGAGATGTTAAGTCATATAATTTGACCACATCATCATGAGGACCTTTGAATAACCAGTACGTATGGCCGGCTTTTGTCGCATTCGACTTCAAGAAAGACAAAATATTCTGCGCCACATTCCTTATGACTTTCGGGGAAAATCTAGAATTTTCCATATTGGGCAGATCTTCAGTTTTCATCGGCTCGTATTTTTGGACTATGCCATCTAAATGGTAGCACATGAGGACTTCCGGGACATTGCACATCAGGTTGTCTAGCCAATAATCGATTCCGGTCAGGACATTTATCGGTTCTCTAGCATCTCTAAGTCTTAGACTGACACAGGGTCGGTCTTTATCACCGAAAATGGGTAGATTGCTGCCGATCAGCATGTGTATATCTTCGAAAGTCCATAAAACGTTACGATTGAAGCTTTGCTCATTCGCCGGCTCCTCTGGTCTTGTTTCGGGCTCGGGTAGAAAGGGCCCTATTGGACATTAAATATACGTACGTCACTAAGTACGTTTTAATATATATATAACTTGTTTATTTTCAGACTTTATCGTTATTTTTTTTTAATTTTCTCCAAATTTAGATTACGTGGAAATTTGAGAACATTTGGCACGTGGCATTGACTATAATGGTTGTGGGCTGAAATGCCATTAGGGAGGCTAAATTTTTTTTATTTTCTCGCTTGGATGGACAAAATGCGGCGGCGGAAAGCGGAGAACGGAGTGTCTTAACACGTTCTCTCTACTTTATAGGTATTTATATAAATTTTTCTATTTGAAGGATATAATAAATGTAATAAAATTATTACTAATTTTTCTTAATTAATATCCAATTATTAACACATTAAAGCAACAACGTAAATTAGCATCTTTTTTAGAGTTCCGTACATAAAAGGTAAAAACGGGACCCTGTTAATAAGCCTCCACTGTCTGTCTGTCTGTCACCAGGCTGTATCTCATAAGCCGTGATAGCTGGAAAGCTGAAATTTTTACAAATTATGTATTTTCGTTGCCGCTATAACAACAAATACACAAAATAAAAAAATATTTTGTCAGAGGAATGCCTACAATCATGAAATAGGTACGGAACTCTCGGTGCGCGAGGACTACTCGCACTTGACCGATATTTTAATTAGTTCATCATGCAATTAGTCTTGTGACTTTGAGCAGATTTGTTGGATGACTGTGGCGTTATTGGGTTGGCTAAGTCCATACAGTACATTTTAGGAAGTGGATGTATTAAATATTAAAAGTTCAAGCACAATAAGCTTCTAAGTTCGCTTTTACTCCTTTTTATCAATTATTTATCAACATTCATACATTTCTCTGTTCTTAACACTACACTGGCCAAAAAAGCTGGACATACTGCAAAAATATTTGAATCCTAACAATATTATGACTCACCTGTCAAACACATAGGCGTGTGAGGTACATCACTAGGCAAGGGTTCCGGATGTGGCACAACACTATGAGAGAGGAACTTTTGGGTCAGCTGTAGTGCTGAGCTCGGGCTCGGTGCAAGCGTTAAGGACATACGTTCCTGAATAAAAAAAAAATATATATATAATGTTAAATTCCGTTGCGCTCTCATGGGAGTTTCTAGATTATTTTCTTTTTTATACTAAAATAAGCTGCCATTTGAACGCGTGATGTCTGATGTTAGGTGTTGATGCAAACTTCCATGACAGTCTAGATTATGCCTATTTACCCTAGCTTTGAAGACCACCATATTGTATGACATAGATCTACAGATGCCGGTTATGGTAATGTTTGATTTATTTACCTTCTCCGACATAGTCTTCAGTATATTCTCATAGAAGAAATCCTTCAGCCAGGACCACTCCGACTTCATTAAGTATTCATAAACATCGAAATCATCCAAAAGGAGGGTGTTCTCTACTCTGTGGACCATCATGCTTACCTGACAAGTATAAAAAAATATATAAAAAAATGTTATGTGCCAATTAAATAAATAAAAATAAAAAACAATATAAGTACATACACAGTTTGATTAAAATAAAAAAAAAATAATGTTTAATAAATAAAAGCAAACTTCAAAACCTCAAACAGAGCTTAATCTTACCAGATACAATAATTCAAGTTAGAATATATAATATGAAAAATATGTAAATATTTTAAAATTAAAGTGTAACTTACTTTACCTACTTCTTAAGATATTGGAAATGGGAAAACAGTAACATATAGTGATGTACTACTAGTCACAATTGAATAAATTATGTTATATATAACCTATAGCCATCCTCAATAAAAGAACTATCCAAAAAAAAAAGATTCTTTCAATTTTAACCAGTTTTTCCTGAGATTAGCCCATTCAACCCAACTCTATTCAGCATTTAATATAACTATAGATATTCTAATATTACAATACCAAATAAATGAGCCATACTTACAGTGCCATTAGGCTGATAAGGTAGTTTAAGTAATTTCTTGATACATTCTGCATCTGCTATAACATCCACTTCTCCCACACAGTCCGGAAACATGTGTGCCATTCGGAAGCTGAAAGTTTTTATACCATTAATATACACCATAATGCAGACACTAAGACATTACTTCTTGTATTGCACAATAGCTGTGGGTTACACAGAGGATTAGGAGAATTTCTTTATATTAAGTTCTTTCTGTCTTAATTATCTAAGGAGAAATTCTTTAAAATTAAAGCTGCCAGTATTTGGAGATCAATTTATTTTCTTAGCTGCTTACATAAACCACTATGCAAGAGAGAATGCTAAAAATGGCATGGTACTGTGGGTCAGATTCTAACTGCAAAACGAAGGTCTTGGGCTCAATCTCCAGGCAGGAAAATGAAATTACATATTTTTGCTCTAACAAGCAAAGTGTGGTGTTTGATTCATTTAAAAAAATCTGCCACTCAAGGCTCGTACCTACTTTGTGTGGATGTATATTTATATTTATAAAACATCGAAAACGATTTATAGTCATAAATTTTTACCTTGATAATCCACTATCTCTAGTCAAAATCTGTTTAAGACCATATGTGTCTATACCACCCCAGTTGGATGGGGGTAGGTTAAGGTCAGTATTACATTGCAGTCTTGCATATCCCACAGGACTTTGGAATGCTGTGTATTTTACCACCGCTGTGGACTTGACACCGGGTGATGGACTACGATCCTGGAATTGTGTTTATAATATCTATAAATTATACTATTTTGATTATTATGATATTATGATATTACTTAAAAACATATTTTTTTGTGTGAAATTTTGATGAAGTAATAATTATTTTAAGAATAATACATATATGTTTTATAAATATTACAAAAATAACCATAGAAAGTACTTGTTGGTTGAAATATTTTTTTACAAGTCAAAATCCAAAAATAGCATGAGAGCCAAAATATATATTTTGTAAATATATGATATATGTAGATATACGCAATAAATAACTAGGTATACATCATTTTATGAGAACGAAAAAAAAATTACAAGTTTATAAACAATATAAATATGCGGGTTATACCTTGTTGCGGTTGTATTCGGTTTCGTTTTCCTCGTTTTCCTTCATCTTTTAATTTTTTCTGGCTAGCACTGGTAAAAATAAACACAAATGATTTAATACAGTATTTGTCAGAGTAAAATTAGACTTTTTATGAATATTATGAAATCGCATATAGCGTACGGCTTCGAAATTTTCAATACTTTCCGAGTGCGTCTGTCAAAAGCAGGTGTTCATTTAAATGTTATTTAGCTACAAAATACTATTTAAAAATATATATTATATTTTTTCTGTTAATAATAGAGGAACGAATTATCTTTTTTATAAGTTTTAAAAATATAATTTCCTATTTATAGTATAGTTTAGGATTCATATTTATAAACGTATAACGTAAATAATTTTATTTTGATGAAATATGTCGAATATTATGTCCTTATAAAATTCGGTAACTGTCAAATATAAATGTCAAATCTTAAAAGTCAAAACATTAGTCTTGTATTTTTTCACCCGAAATACTCGTTAAGTTGAAAATTATGAAAAACTTTATTTATATCTTCATGTATATAATATATAACAAACATTAATTACTAACTTGCCTATATCTTATTTATTTTAGAAAGTTTTATAAATATAACCTTAAATATTAAATGTGAATAAAAGTAGAAAATCAGGAAAATGCGACTGACCGCCCGTTTATTATCCTCTGTTGTGCAAAAAAGACCTTTTTATATATCAACTCCAATCTTTTATGT